>QVNW01001497.1:0-27510 GCA_014825475.1 Pseudomyrmex flavicornis
AAAAAAAAAAGAAAAAACAAACAATGGTGTACACACGTTTCGTTTTTATATTTATAAACCGCGAGATTATTAATTTTCTTTAAATCAGAAGAAATACGGCGATACTGAACAGGTTGTTTTGCATTTAAATTATCGAATAAAGAAATTCCCAAACGTTTCGACTTTGAGTCATTCTCAGTAAGCACTTAATTTAACTGCCAATTTCAACCACAAAATGTTTTAACGATGAATACAAATTAAATGTTCATGTAAGTCGAAAGATTAAAATGAATAAAATGCTTTCTTACAGTACAGTAGAACTCCAGTAATTTCGAGCATCACAATTTCGACTTCTCCTTGATAGGCGGGCCAACAGTTTCCCCCACTATTCATGATTCTCCAATATTCTTGAGTAACAGCGCAACTCGTAGAACGCGCAGATAACAAAGAGAGAAAGACGATGAAAAAACAAAAGAAAGAGACAAATACTGTATCTTTCGTCTCTTGCTACCAGTTGGTCGCTGGAAGGGGAAGAAAATGGAAGGGAAAGAAAATAATTTCAAATTCTAGAAGAATCGGTCCCATATGTTCGAAATTACTAGTTCTACCGTAAAGACGTCAAAATTGCGTTCAAAGTCAAACTGTACAAATGTTGTAAACAACAATATATGTAAAAGCTCCATCAAAATATGTTTCTACGAAACTGAAGAAGAATTGTTGGTTTCTTCTTTCAAAGAGAAAATAAATTATCACTGGAGTGACGAACTTTTTTTCTGCCAAGAGCCGCCTCAACATGTTTTAACGATGAATATACATTAAATATGTTCATATAAATCGAAGAATTAAAATGTATAAAAATGCTTTTTTCGTAAAAACATCGTTCGTCAAAACTGCGTTCGAAGTGAAAGTCAGACTGTACCAAATGTGGTAAACAACAATATAAAAGCTCTATCAAAACATGTTTCTATGAAACTGAAGGATTGTTGTTTTCTTCTTTCAAGGAGAAAATAAATCAGGAGTGACGAAGTTCTCTTCTGATTTATTTTCCAAGAGCCACGTCATTCCCCCACTACTCGCCATACGCTAGTGCAAGTCATAGACGTCGTAGAATGCAGAGACTGCGCGTTTAGCTGAAAAGGTGTTCTTACGATAGAAAGAGACAACATACTTTGAAAACAACATACTGTAACTCTCTCTCTCTCTCTATCTTTTCATTCCCACTACTTTTGTATCCCCACTTTCCCACTACCAATCAGCGAAGACTTTCTTTTCCCCCCACTACTTTACTAGACAAAGATGAGGCTACAGTTCAACACCAGATGTCTCTCTCTACGTTGAAGACATTTTCTTAACACGGCAAAGGTAGGGAACGCGCAGTCTATGTATTCTACGTCTATGGTGCAAGTAAGCGAGCTCAACGGAGTATAAAGCGAATAGGCGAATAGGAAAAAGAGCCTCTGGTGGCTCGCCAGTTCGTCACGTCTGATTTATTATATAAGAAAAAAATAAATAATTTTCTTCCTCGTTTATACATATATAACATTCCGAAGAAAAGCAGTTGTATGCTTTCACACTTGATCCCCGAAGAATATACTTGCGGCTTTTAAATATATTATTCCCTTCGTCGCGTGTGCGTGCTGGAAAATAGGCTGGTACTTAAATAGCGAGTTCTCTCCGCGCGCTTCCCATCCCCGCCGCCGCCGCCCAGCGGCTTTGCATGCACGTCCATGCAAATTTTAAAATCTGTATTTTCAGAATGAAACGTGCCAACAGTCGAAATAGCGTTCCGTAACGGCGAGGAATATCTGCTTGATACGCGGTGTACTTTGCGTAATTGCGAAACGCCGCCGTCGCGTGTGTTGTGGAGCGACGTGCGGGAATTCGCCGTTTTACATAATGGAGCGTTAATTCGGTGAACGAGTGACCGAGTGCTGTACGCACCGTGGTTTCATGAACTTGGCAACAAAAAAAAAAAAAAAAAAAAAAAAAAAAAAAAAAAATTGCGCTATATGATGAGAATGCGCTCTCGCAAACTATTATTATTATACGGCTGATAATTCGCTCAAATGGAAGCGAGGAAACGTGAAATTAATTCACTTTCGTGGCAATAGTCGTGAGAAATTGCGACACCGTCCATTACCGCGGATAGGTTTGCCATCGTTGTGTTGACAAATTTTGCCGGTACGACACGGTTTTCGGAGAGGGAGAAATATTGCTTAGAGCAACGACGCACGATACGGAAAACGTGCTCTATCGCCATGTGCCTCGTTCCCCTCCTCGCATTTTCAAATATCGCACACGCTCGCGTGTGCGTTACCCATAAGTGACAGACAACGGGTGACACGTGTATTCCGGGATTAGTGTTCTCGCGTGTGGCATCTCTTCGGTATCCGTCAGCGAGGTGGAAACGGTATAAGCTTCCTGACGCGCGTTCTAGCACGTATACGTTTCCTTCGGGTGGCGACCCGAGGAATAAGAACATGGCCGCACGTCATAATAACTTAGAAACGCGCGGAAAAGTTGCGAATCGATAAGCGGTTTATTATCGCTGAAACCTGGCTCTGTCGTTGTCGACGAAAATTGGATCGGAGTTTCGGAGATGCGGAGGCACATATTTCGCTTGTCGATCGTGAGCGCGATTCACAGATACAGACACGGCGGAAGTTACATAATTATATTCGGAACTCAGACGTCATTATTATGAGGAATGAAGTTGAGAACCAGGAAGGGGTATCGAAATACTCCGGCGCGCCGCAAGTAGAATAGCTATGTATAGCCGCGCGCGCACGCCCGAGAACAATAATGTATATTCAGAAACTCAATCGTAATTCTCTTTACAACGAAGAAACAGCCTCTGTGCGAAGTCTAATAATAAACTTCTTCTTCAAACGCGAGAGAAAAGATCTTGTACGTGATAAAGACTCCCGCGAGCGTGCGGAGTCGAGTCGATATAATAGATGTATAATTTAAATTGATCCGAGGTTATAAACGTTGCGGTATATATATATATATATACGTCGGAATATCATCCGGAGTAAATCAAAGTTAACCCAGATTACGCCAACGAGGGGGAGTGCGCCAGATATAATCGCAGTAAGACAAATCACAGCGAGTCGGACTGTGCTTCCACGGAAGCGTGTGGAATACGGTTTGAAAGACGTGCTCGAAAAACAAAAAGCTCTCTACGCGTGTTAAATTACAGATTATCGAAATAAAAGAAGATTGCAGGTAGTGTATATAATCGGAGCATGCAAATGGGTTTTTTTTTTTTTTGTTTCGAGTTTAAGAAGCAAAAGCTCGCCAAGTTATTTGCTTTACGATTTACGATGTTTATTCGCTACTTACCCTCGTCGCGCGCGTTACCTCGTCGTCCCTCCCCGTTCTTTTGTCGCGGCGCAATTGCGGCGTATCCGCGAAGGTTTCTTTTATGTAGACGTTTTACCCGCCGGAGATGCGCTATTTCGGGGAAAAGTGCCTGTTTCGCGGTGACCTTCCACGTACACGTTAGCGAGCTACGCGCAAACTCACTTATGCGGCGGTATCGCGACGTTAACAGCATCCGTTACGTAGATAAAATATATTAAGAATAATAATAATAGCAGTAGCTGGGGGAATGTGGACTCCTGTAATTCCACGTATCAAGGAACGCAGAGAGACATATATATACAATATTCGAAGAGGTATGCACGTACGAGGACTATCTGTTAATGGTTCGCTTCACGGGCGCTCGAATTTCGTCTCAGCTCCGGAATGTCGATCACGTCAGCGCGCTTGTTCGATATATCTCTGCGCGAATAGTTTGCGCAATACAGTCGGTAATACGCCCCACGTCGTCGTCGTGTCCCACCGACTGCGAGACTACGGATTGCAAAGCGATATTTATTATCCCTGCGCTCTATATCACGACCGGAATTGCAGAGGATGTTGTCCGTATACTATGCGCCGCGGCAAATCGATATCTTTCGTTACTCGCCAAGCCGCGCGACGTCTTTGAAAAGATTTGGCCGAGTTTCCAGATTCTTATCTCCGTCGGACGCTCCGCTACCATTGCCGGTAGTCTATATTTTGCAAGACGTGCAAGATAGACATCTTAATTAACGGTTACACGAAAACCTCGTGCCCTTCGCTATTATATGAAACGAAGCGTGGATCAAGCACATTGAATTTCCGTTATTACAGCGAGGATATTTTAATTCGCAAACGAATGAAAGAACAAATAATAATAATAATAATATATGATTTCTCGTTAAAATTAAAAACGATTAAATCATCATTGACCCCCCCGTGTCAAATATTAATTTCCGAAAAACTTAGTTTTCGAAATTATAAACCGCGACTGTGGGAATATTAATTTCTCTTGTTTACGTGTTTTGAATTTCACGTGTTCGCGCAGACACGTGTGTGTTATACGTGTCAATATTATTTAAATCGGTAACGATTATATGTGTTCAGCGATGTGTTCGGTCACGGGATATGAGAGACAAAATCTTCGTGTAAAGAGATTAATTTTCGTCATCGTGGATCGTTGAGTCACCTTCGCGCTGATTAAACGTTTCGCGGGATGCGAAACTGAGCAATCGATTATTCCCGGAATGTCATTAACTTGCAAAAACCGCGATCAAGGATTTGCGATCGTGTGTTGAGAATTCCTCGTCCATTCGTGTACAGCGGCGGAAGTGGGGAAGAGGTGTAACACTCTTTATGACGTAATTACGATAGCGCGATCGATTACGATTTCTTGCGCGCATCAAGAGAATGCCGGAGCGCGACAATTTAATTCGAAGGTGTCTGTCGACCGTATCGGCGCGGGATTCACGACCGTAATGGCACTTAATGGCGATGTCGTTACACAACGGCGGGTTTATTACTGCACATCAGTACAGTACATCCCACGTCGTTGCAGCCCATTGAATTTTCATGAACATGTCACGAATATATATATATATATCTAATACGACGTGTAGCATAGAGAGTTTCCTTGGTTTTACTGTCGGGATGCGAGAAATGGGATTTATGTCATCAATAAAAATTGCGACGTGACGGAGAGAGATTCGTCGCGACGACGACGACGTTACCATATCATTAGCTTATGCGGTTTCACCCGACAAGATTTCCCGCCCCGTATATATTGCTCTCAAGATCGAAAACGGGATCTGGTTCTCGACGGGTTCTGAGTGTGTATTAGATAATCGATTGGGCTGAGTACGATTAGCTCGTAAAGTCGTATAAACGCTCCTTCGCGAGAGGAGCGGCGCCACGCCACTTCATCATTATACGCTCCTGTCTCTCTCTCTGTATATACGCGTGAATTCGCTTAATGCTCCAACAGTCGGAGAGCTTGCGGTGAAATAATTGAGCTGTAGCCGTGTTACACCAGCGCAAACGAACGAGCAAACGCGCGCTCGCACGCGCACTTCAAAGAGACCCGATGAGAAGCCAGATCGGTATCAGGATGTAACGGAAGTCACTGTAAATCCCGTATGCCGCTATATCGCGGAATACGTCTACACCGCGGCACACGCCTATAAATTGCTTTGATTTCGATTGCTTTCCCGGTGTTTCTCAGAATGTCGGAATTAATAAAGGATTACGTTCTTATAGGAGCTCCGTTTTTACTTCAAAAGAATATAAAATACAATTATGTGCGACGTGTGTGACGTAACAACATTTCGCACTTGGTTCGTTTCGCCCCCTTGGTTAGTTTATCGCGCGATTCTTCGTTCATTCATTGAAACGGCGAATGAAACGGGAGAAAAGAAAGAAACGAAATAAAGAGAAATCGCGTCTCTCTCTCTCTCTCTCTCTCGGATAAATCGTCGTTGCATGAGAGCGGCCTTCCGATGCGAGAAAGCTCACGGTCTGTCCGTGCTATCAATTCGCCATTATCTCGCGCGCAATAGGTACACACGCCGATAGCAGAATACATAGCTGTTTTTAAGAGCGAATGCGTGTCGTCGGTCAATACGAAATCAGGCACAGCTATCCGGAGAGAGAGAGAGACTCTTCCCGATACACACAAAGCTTTTTGGTGGGGAGGAGAAAAGTCCGAGGAAAGAAAATGGCGAGATATCCAATCTTCCTGCACACGCTTCGCCGCCCGCGAGAGGCTGACTGAAGCGAGTTACTTGGTTCGTTTCCTACGGTACTCCACCTACTTTCCAAGCCCGAATTCACTTCCGGGATTCACAGGCTCCGACAATTCTCGATTCCGTTCTATCTCTTCCGTTTCGAAATACTTAATCAAAGGAGAGCAGGGGCGCTGTATACTTTAAAGCAAACAAATCAAGAATATCACCAAAGGCAGCAATTGGCGGATGATGAAGCGAGGGCGGATGATTGCCGCTGCTATTACCAGAAGAGAGAGGCTGACGTAAAACGTGTACACACTTCGCATCTCTCTGCCACGCCTTCGACCTTAGCTCGTCGAGAGCAGCAGCTACGTGCGTAAAATCAAAGCCGCCTCTCTCTCTCTCTCTTTTTAATACAACTGGCGATACACGCGCGCGTTAAGGTTTTTTTATCTCGTGACGAAACGCAGTCAAAATGGATCTTCCCCTACACATCCTTCTCGGCACACTCCTTCGAGAGATAAATATGGCGTGATGCTGCGCCGCTACTTTGTATGCTCCGACGCGAACATCTCCCCTCCCGCGACGAGGTCAGGACTTACCCCCGTCGTTAAGAGAGAACGTGAGTCTTTTGTGACAGGGAGAAGAGCGATCGTTACGAGAAGAGACTGTGTTACGCCGATGGTTGAACGCCAATTAATGGTACGTCGCGGAACTCTCATGAGTTCGTCGTTTCTGGCGATGGAAACGACGGCTTGAAGAGTTACAGCTGCGAGGCTGCGCGCATTCGTGACGTGTAAAAGCGAGCATTAGAAACGTGAATAGTTTCGCAAGCGGAAGCGCTTTGTCAACTTCGATCTTGGACTTAACATTTAATTCGTTAAGTGGACAAATCGACTCTCTTAGCGAGGGTTTTCCAGTTGCGGCGTTGTCGCGCGGAATGTCGTATAAATAATTCCCCGCGGTATCACTGCGTTGCTAAGAAAACCGTATATAAATATCGGTCCGAAACGTATGGGGGAGAGACAGTAACATGTGGAACGCGCTAAATTCTCTTCTAAAGTCCAGGTGCATTCCCCAGATACCACTTTACATCTTGCTCCGCAGGCTTGTATTAAACATTTACTCAGACGAGTGTGTGTTGGACCTTCGCACGGACCGCCTTGTGTGCATAGGTTCTCACCCGTGTATATCTCCCCTTTCCCTCCCTCCTCCCCTCTCGCACCTTCTGTCATCCTTTCCCTCTTCCACTTTCTCTTCCTTATTCACTGTTTGAATAACGAGATAAATCCAAATGTCACGCCATCAAATACACAAATTACGTACACAAAATGTTGATCTTTATAAATTCGAAAGTCACGCGTTAATGCAAACTGAATTTAATCAGATGAACGATGACTTTTTATTAGTCGCGCGACATTGCCGGGGTTGTTGTCCCGCGCGATGTACTTGAATGTGATAATTAAATTACGCAAATTTTACACCATTCAGCGTCAAATTTTTTCGAATTAATAAATATGGATTACTTTTTTTACGTCTCTCTTGTTTTTTTTTTTTTATCTCTTCTATAGATGCGCGCGATTTTATTTCTCTCTCTCTCTCTCTCTCTCTCTCTCGTTTAGTATACAGATCAAATAGAAATTTAAATAAAACATGATCAAACGTACACACTTAAAGAAAATCTCGCGCAAAGAAAAGAGAAAACTGCACATAATTTTATATTCATTCGCTTTCGACGGAAAGCGCGAAACGAACGTGAAATTTCTTCTGAACAGTGGAACCGCCGACAATTCTATTTTAGACCGTGGATACAAAGCCGCTACGTATTGTAGCGCCTATGTGGAGTAACCTCCTAAACTCGTGAATTAGAAATGTGGCAGTGCCTTGGCTGGGCGCAAGCGCACGACAAACCTAGCGAAGATATTTCGTTTTCCTTATGCTCTCTAACGCTATATTCTCTGCGAGGCCAATTGCGAGCGGCAAGATTGCCGCTGCAAAAAGTCCGTTTGCATCCTTTTCTTTGTACATGACGCGGAAAATTAAATAAGAAAGAGAGGATCTCGTGCCAATTGACATAATATTGCACGAAAGCGCGCGCAGAATATGAAAAGCCAATTACGATGAACGGTACTAATTACAAAATAAATTAATTACTTAGCACAGAGATATATATCTCAATTTGATAATATATCTTATTAAATTATTCAGAGTAATGTTCTACACACACACACGCACGCACGCACGCACACACATGCAAATGGCGATACGTACTATATATCTTTAACGTGATGTGAGTCGCTGCATGTGGAAACGGATGTAAAAGCGGGTTATAAAGGACATGAATATCTTGGTACTCTAAAAGCGATCATGCGGCACCGTACGAAATGCACTGTGCACCGGTTTTGGAAACAATTTCTGCGCGGTCGCGTTTGTTTTCAGTAATATTGCACAAGGGAGTTGTTTCGTAAAAATATCCAACTATTCACCCGTCATTTTTCAAGATATACTTTTTTATTATTGGAACTTATGCAATATGCAAGTTTTACTTTTTGCACACATGCGCGATATACGTTAGTAGCGCACGTTCGAGAAAAATTATCGTCACTAGATGTCAAAGTGTTGATTTAAAACGTTAAAAAAATCGCAAAAAAAAATCGTTCAACATCGCAAAAAGAAAACAATTAAATCTTGCACTTCTTAAGGATATAAATTTTTTGCAATATAGTTTGATGTAACGCAATTTGATGGTATTATTATAGAATATATATGTCACTGTCCAAACTGACATCGCAAAGACTCTCGATGCAATTTATGTCTCTGCACTTTGCGCAGACAGATATTTTGCTCTCCAAGTTTCTCCGTGACAGGATCGTGTACTTTTCCTGTCCACTTTGGCATACATATATACATGTATATATATATATATATATAAAACTTTTGTCTTCTTTCTCCCCTCGGCAATCCAAGAAAGAGTAGAGTGGTACGCAGCTTCAATATTTACATATTTAGTCAGGACCAACCCCTTGAAAAGAACATTAGTTCGGCTTTGATAACTTGTTTCTTTTCGCGTTCGCTCATTCGATTTATTTAATTACGCGTATTCTAGAAAAACTCGTTGAGCAACACAATCATTATTATTAATTTTGGTTTGATTTTATGATACAGATTGCTGTCTTTATATGCGCGTTTCATCAATAATAATAATCTTTCATGCTCGTTTGAATAAAAATTATTTATTAGAAAGATTGTGGAAGACGTGTTAAGCTAAGTTGTATAAATGTTCACCTCTCCTCGGGCGCGATATAACCTCTTGTGCAAAATTTAACTTTACTTAGTGCGCGTATGCCGAAAGTTTGCGGGGAAATATTTGCATTATATACAAATCAACAGAAAATTCACGCCAGTCAAAGTTCAATAATTACTTTTGATAATTGTAATTTTGATTATCGGTAACGAGACGCGAAAGACGATAATAAAATAAAAATCTGAAGAAACCTGTGTGTATACCAATATTATATATATCACCAGAGTTTCGCCGAGAAACATTATTTTAAAAACTAAAGTCAAAGAATACAATGGAAGAAAAATATATCTGATTTGTTCGCAGAATCGCAGAAATGCATTTGGCGTTGAGCCAAGTCGTTTTTCTCGCATGATAGGCGGTTGATGCGTAATTCTTATTGTTCGCGAGGAAAAAGAAGAAGACCAAGAAACATAAATCGGAGAAGAAAAATGACAGTAACGCAAAAAGACAGAATTATCGATGTTATCTTTCTTCAGAAAGATTAGATTTGCGATAATAGCATACACACACACACACACACACTGCGTATCTCACAATCTCCTTCAGCACATAATTGGATTTTACGATATAGTTAATTAATTAATTAATTAATTAATTAATTAGTCTATTAAAAAAGATAGAATCGAATTTAAAGTATTTACGATGATTTATCTAAATGAGATAATGATAGATATAAATTGTAAGCCAATTTCTAAGAAGAAATTATAAGAGAAAGTTGCGTCTCGATGGGGGATTTTCGCATTTTCTTCTTACAAAATACTGACATCGTTAGTGAGATACTTATTCAAATTTTACGCTTCAAATTTTGCTGTAACAATTTTCTGTAGGGGTGCCGCTACGGGAATGAAAAGCGTAACTGCGATAACGAAGGGTGGATATATACAGACAGCGTACAAACAAATGAGAGCCGAAAGGGCCGAGATGTCCATGCGGAAGGTAAATTACAAGGAATAAAAGACGCTGATTACCTACCCTCGATTGAAGAGTGGGTATACGGTGAATAATTGAGGGTCGGCGAACTTTCGTCGAATACTTGAAATCGTGGTGGCCACGCGCGAGTCTTTGAGCGACAGGGAAGTTGTGACGTAAGTATTTCCTCAAAGGAGCGGCACTAAAGCGGCACTCCGAAGTTCGGGGCTCGCTTACGATTGAGAACTCGGATCCATATTCCATGCGAGAGCGCTTCGCGCGCGCTCAAGCAAGCGGTTAAACTTGAATAGAAACCCGGCGCCGAAATGCGCGCGATAAACTGTAGGAGTTCGCTGTTGCATCAATCGCCGTCAATAGTCGTTCATTGAACGCTAAATCACGAACGGAATCCTCACGTTTCCCATAAAGGATCCATCAAGACTATCACGCGCATCGCTTACATTCACGATTTAACGTGCGACTGTAACATATTCGTTTTGTTGCGCATCAAAACTTTACCGGCTCCCCATTGTATACAGTAGCGCTCTTTTGTTCACATAAATTTTATTTTTATTTATTCTCGCTCTAAAAGAAACAAGTAAAAAACTAATCATCTCCGTATCGTAATAATTTAATGCCAAACCGTCTCGATTTTACTGCACAATCTCTGTTATCGTGCGCGCGTATGGTTTTACTCTATTTATCCGAGCGCGCTGTTTCATTCCCGAAATCGAAAGTTTTCGTCCATGAATAACCGTAATTCTCGGATCGCGGCGGCCGTTATCAATCGCAATTCGATCCGCCGTTTTTCGCCTCCCCTCCCCCGTGCAACAATGTAATGCGAAAAGTTACACGGCGACTTCAAAGAGAACAGCGCGATGCAACTACTTCCTTTGTCGGCATGACGTTGTGTGTGTGTGTGTATGTCAGTTTTATGTGCTACGTTGCACACGCGACGAGCGGGGGGAATATGCATGCGTCGCGTCGTTGCAGGCGAAGCGCGTGTATACACAGAAAGGCTTAAAAGGAGAACGGTTCTCCGAAACAACTAATATTAAGTTACTAATGACGCCGCCGCGCATGGGTTGTGTATAGAGCTCGACTTTCTTTAGCATGCAGGTCGCGTAACGTTTCGCGCGCGCGCGACGGAACATCGGCGACGGAAGTTGAACTTGCGCGAGCTTTGAGAGACGCGAATTAAGCAAAGCATTCGCATTTATATTGTATCGTGGGATAAAACGTTTGAAGATTCGCTCGAATTCTCATTATCTCGCGATACAGTTCGCTAAATTGAAAGAACAATATACGCGTTCGTGGACACGCGTACATTTCACTTCGAATGCGAAAAGAAAAAAAAAATTGCAAAGCCAACATATCGAGAACTCGATACTTCGAAGATATAAGAGAAAGATACATCTCAAATATAAGCGCATATATTGTATATACAATAAACTTGTGTGAGAAAAATGCTTTTATGCGTCAGTCGAGGAACAAACACTCGTGCGTCGGCGTGTCGCGCGTGTCCACGGCGGACGGAGGGAGGGATCGCCTGATTTAAATGCCCATTCGTTGCCGCATTTACATGCATCATGTATGTTTTCGTGAGATGATACGATCCCACAGCGTTACGGGGCAATTTTATTCCGCAGAATTTTCCTCGGTACAGACGTGAATATATATATATATATATATATATGTATATACGTGTTCCGTCTCCAAATTCATCGTGAGCAGCACATACGTTCCGTAAATTTGAACTGACGCGTGCAATGCGCCCTACATGCATCCTCCGTATGCACGCACACACGTGTACACACGTGCCTCCGTAACCCGGGCCGCAAGACGCGCGCGGCCGTCCGTCTGCGCACTTTCGCGGAAACGCTCGCCATTTCTCGCATAAATCTTTCGATGTAAATTGAATTGTTATTCGCTAAACATAATTTGATTATTCATACCGGCCTGAACTTTCTCTAATGTAAAATTCAAGAATCACACGAGCACAAATTATTTTCGCATTTCCCGCGTTTTGACAAATTGCAGAAGTTTCAATACTTCCGATATCCCGCCGTGTTATTTAATTTGCATCCTTACATTCTTTTTCTCTTCCTCTCTCCCTCTCTCTCTAATATTTTACGTCTTCTCTTTCTTGACTAAAGATCCCAGGTCTAACAGCAGATGCTTGCAAATGCTAAGATTCGTCAACTGTCTACGGTTGTGCGTTTTAAGATTGCACGAGTCATGCGCAACGATGAAGACTGAACAGTCGGATACTCGCGGGAGATTATATATCCACGGTCGCTCGTACGGATTTTTACTCGAGATGAAGAAATTCCCGGACCGTAACATATATATATATATATGCGGCCGAGCTCCGAGACCCAAGAGGTAACCGAAGACAGTCATAAAGGAATGTTGAAAAGAAACGAGAGGCAAGAACAGGTGAGCGAGCCAACGGATCGTGCTTTATCGCGGTGCGCTGCGCACCATCCCGCGCGTTTAGTCGATAAAATATCCGTTCTGAGATATTCAACCGAGCCGATGATCCATCATTCGGTCGTTTGAGTGCGCGTCGCAACATGCAATCGCCGCGCAATGGCGTGCACGTGGCCGAACACAGCGGAGAGAGGCCGAGTCGAGTGGAAGCTCAGAGATCTCTTCAGCTCACTCTAGCTGACCCGTGCTGGATCTTGCTGATGTTGCTCGGCCATCGTTGCCGCGCCATACTGGCCGTCGTCGTTGGCCCTGATACGAGGCCAAAGTCCCGGACCGAATAGAACGCATAGAAGCGCGGTCGAGTTACGTATAGCCGGGCCGAGCTGGCTCGTTTATCACCACCTCCCGTGATGAAGCTGTTGGGTTAGCTAGGCCCTTCTGCATAAGCAAACCGCCGTCTTATCTCGAATCATATAATGTCTTGTTAGATTTCTCTCTGCGCAACGAGTACACGAACCGCACGACCTAAAACGAACAGTAGCGTTTTGCGAACGTTTCGAATTTTAGATGAGAACAAAAAAAAGTCGAGTCAATTCGATCATTGAGAAAACGACACGTAAATAGGTCAATATACATATCGACGCTTTCAAATTGCGAATGGCGTGCAAGGCGAATAAACGCGATATTAAAAAGGTTAAAATTGTTTACTTTTTTTTCGGCGTATCGACGTGTTATCGCAATCCAAGCAGATTCCGATATTCAATGATGTACGAAACTAAACGAGAGAAAAAATGCGCGCGCAACAGCTGCGGAAAAGATTTATAGTCGCATTTTTGAGCCGGCAATAATTTTGAATTTTTCTTGTTTTTGTTTTTTTTTTTTTTCACAGTCGCGCATATACGGTGCACGGCTAAAAAAAAATTCCATACTTCGTGTGTAGTTACTCGTATCCAAAGCCGCATTTTGTTGAGTCGCACAATTTAGCATGCGATCAGACACCGCTACGTGTACCTAGCTATTTTTAAATCCGGGAGAGATCGCTAAAACAAAAACTTTTTATCGGTAAAATTTTTGTTGCGGTTTTCCGTGACTATTTTCCGTGACGCGCCGGTCACGCCGGTTACCTTGACGGTTGCACAAGAGGCACGCTTGACACGCCGCCGTTGCGGAATTATTCGGCGGAACTCGGCGCAACAATTATTTCCAAAGGCAGCGGCCAGACGCAGAGCGAGAGCGCGCGAGCAAGTAATTCCGGAGGAAGTTCATGGAAATAGCGGTTGCGCCGGGCATGCAAGTGCGAAGTTATCAAAAGAGAGAGAGAGAAAAAAAAAATAAACATTTGAGGGAAGCTTCTCCGGGAGTGTATATGTGCCTCACACGACTGTGTGTTATCGCGCGTTTCTTTTTCTCAGTAAGACCTTGCATTCGCACGTGGCGACCGGTGCGCCTCGCATTACGGAAGTCTGACCACCACACACACACACACGGACCAACGACCACCAACGCCATCGCGAAATAAATTAAAGCTTGCGGAAAGAATCGCGGTTGCTTCCAGTATTCTGCGAAAAAAAAACACACACGGGCATAAATGTGCGACGTGATTGTGACTGTGTGTGTGCTTACTACACACACACAGGTAACGCTCTCCCATCGCCCGCCACTTGTTTCAAGCAACGCCGCACAACGGCTTGTCGTTACAATGAAAAAACAATGCAACGTGCAAACATTAATCACGGGCCTGTCTTTATGAAGATTTATTTAATCGCGTCGTCTCTTATTTGCGCGCATTACCATGCGCGTAATTAACATCGAATTAATTTTCGCGATTACAACAGTAACACAATGATGACAAATTGAGTTACTTTGCGCGAACATTAGGATAGTTCGATACAGCGCGCGAAATTGGCTTTTCATTCAATAAACTTATTAGCCTCATGTAAAGTTTTAATTTAATGCCGGCTTTGATACCGCGCGCGCGCGCTCGCTCTCTCTCTCTCTCTCTCTTTCTCTCTCTTCGACCAACCCTCTTCTCCATCCGATCTCCACCATTACAAAAGTTTAGATACGAAGCAGCACACGTCGCGGCGAATGTGTGTTTATCGATCGCGAGTGAAACATGTACACGTACGTGTACAAAGGAACAAAAACACACCGTAACGAATCATTTGGACGACTTTTCTATTCTGCAGCGAGGAACATCAAGCCGGAATTGTTGGGACATACGACGACGGCGTCGTTTCGTTTATACGCCTTTCGTTTATACGAAAGTTTCTGTCCGGCGCGTACGTATAGCCTGCAGCAACGGATTTCTAATCTTGTACACCTGCCAGCCTCCCATAACTTTTCCGTTCGATCAATTCTCGATAACACGGTGAAACGAAAACAGGATTTTGCCGGCTCGATGAGCGTTCGGGAAAAAAAATTCACTTCGATCACCCTCGCTCTTCCACTCCCTTCTCCATTTACCGTTTCGTGTTACATCTATGTAAGAGATTTATGGTCGCGCATTCGGAATTTAAGGAACGCCGGCTAAAAGGGCGCCGAGAGAGAGAGAAAGCCTATGAAAATTAATCCCCACGCCAGATGCCCTTAAAGGCCGAGATATTTATCTACTGCGCGCCCTTTGCCCGTGAACTTCGCGCTAAAACTTTTCAACGCTTATCGCCGCCGGTTTAAAAACTCGTTACTCTTATTGAAATAATCAGTTGGGAAGATGTTTGCGAGAATAAAATTGATCTCCCGGAGGGAGGGGAGGGGGAGAGTAAAAATGTCGATTATTATTAATAAATTTTTAGTAAGTTTATAAACCAGATCTTCGAAACTTTTGGGTGAATTTAAAGTATCTTCCGTCGAATTTCCATAATTAATACTCGTTAGGAATTTAATACCGAACCATCATATATTTTCTTATTATAGGTCGGTTTAGTGTTTAATTTAATTTCGTACTTAGTAACTTGATTAACTTGATATTTAAGTAACTTGATGTGTTAAGTGAATTAACTCGTATATAAGTATATATTATATTATTATTTTATCAAGTTTTTTTTTTTTTTTTTTTTTTACATAACGCGACACATCGAAATAAGTGTGAAATGAAGAATCTCTTCTTTCTGCAAAGAATCTCTATTTACTACGCGCGGTTATATTTGGTTGCGTATATCTAACAAACTCTCGAGAACGGACTATATAACCGGCAACATCTCCAACCTTCGAAATTGCCAGGCTCAGATGCACCGTGAAACGGAAGACAGACGTTGGGGTAGAAAAAAAAAAGGAGGGCTGAGAAAAGTCTCGGAAACTTTGGTACGGAAACTGGCAGGTAACATAAGACAGAGAATAGTCGGGGGACCGGGAAGGCGAGAGAAAAAGAGTGCATTTAATGCTCACGGGAGGGAGAGAGCTTAGCCGATAATCCTCTCGTTTATATTACTTTACAGCCACGCAGATCCTCTCGACCTCTCCCGGCATTTTACTCTCGCGCGCCCGTCGTCCGTCTTTCTCTCTCTTTCTCGCTACCCTTGCGGAACTGACAATGGTGGTAGTCCACGGTGTTTTCATATTTCTCCACCGACAACGGGAAATCACCCGAGGATACTACTACAACACGGTGCTAATGAAATTTCTGCCGCGAAATGACGCGCGCGTTCGCGGCCGGTTGTGTCATTCCGGGAAAAATACCTCGTTCGGGCTTATGCGCGCCGAGCGTATTGTCCGAGTTACGCGAGAAAATCACGTTTCCCCGCTTGATTTCCGAACATTAAGACAGTTTCCGGTGTTTACTTGGTGGCATCAAAAGATCCGGATTATAATTTAAAAAATTGTTTCACGTATTTTGAATTCTTTAGTTTCTTAAAGAGCGAACGACGTAGGCGCGAGGAAAAGAGGATCGAAAAGTCACTCCCGATATGCAGTACAAGCTCGCACGAGTGAGCAAAATGCAAACACGCAAAGAAGAATTTAATTTCAACATATTAATGCACGCGGTTAATTTAACTGCCTACATATATATACGCATTCGATACGACGAAATTTATTCAATGAATGTAGAATGTATATGTATAACCATAATTTTGCCGATTGCATTTGCTAGAATATGCAAAAGTATATGATAGTAAAGCACACACGCAAGTCCATCATTCGAATCTACATTAGTTTACTATTATCAATAATTAATTATCATAAAGCAAAATTAATAATAATTATAATCGCCGTAATAGAGCGTTATCGCCGTGTAATGCGCGTATGATTTATTTATTTTAGAAAAAATATTCATGTAATTATTTAAAAAACAAAAAAAGACAACTATCTCTCTTCGAACAAAATAATCACGGATGTAACCGTTCCATTATATCCTTAAATGTTTATAATAAGAACATCGCTGTCTCTCTCTATCGATTCGTTCCATCGCGGAAAAACTTCAAGAAAACCCAGCCCAGGAATGAAGTCTTTGAGAGTGACACACAATTCGAATGCAAAGCAGTTCTTTGTGACAATGAGACTTCTCGGTCGAAAAAGCAATCTCTTCAAATGCAAATCGGGATAGATTCCGCATGTGTAATTGTCACGAGGTCGCTATTTGCAAGTGAAAAGCTAATCGAAGTTGCTGGAAAGAAAACTGTTTAATAATAAAAGAGAGGAGAGAGAATCAGATCTTCTGGAAGAGATTTCACCTTTTTTTACTATCGTATCCCCCTTCCTCCCCCCCTCCCATCCTTGTTGGTATTGTAGAAGGCAGTCGGTGACACGCGATAAAAGTTTTTTTTTCTTACCTTTTTTCTTTGGAACACAAACTTGGAGAAAGGCGCCGCGCGAAGAAACGAAAAGCGCGTATTATAAAATATCGATCGGCTCCCCCCCGAATGATTTATGACCGTGACGTTATTTATGCATATGTTGCACGACGACGATGATTAATTTAGCGCGATATAATTATCACGCGCGAATCACGAGCCCGACAAAGAACTATGCTACGTAAGTCATTGATTAAATGAGTTAAACGACCGAAGAAATTCTCGGGGGCGCGTTTTGTTCTTCCGCGCCCAAGTTTTGCTCTTGGTGTGCAATGTATACGTAGCGCAAAACGGCGAAAATCTTTCAGAGCACCTGCAACACAGTTTAATCATGCGGCAAGCAAGTTTCGCAGATGCATGCAGTGGCGCCGCTGTTTATTTCTTACATAATTTAAGACAGTCTAGAAGATACGGGGGGAAGGTTACATGAGAGAAGCGGATGATGGCGAAATTGTGCCGGTAAAGTAAAGTTCTTTTAGCGCCGATTGAAATTATAAGTTGCATAATATATATATATCTAAATTGTGATATAAAAAAATTAACAATTTCGCACACACGCGAGATGTGTTTTTTAAAGCTCTCGCATTGATCAATATAAAGTTGGATTCAGTCGGAACATGAACTTCCGGCGGCGTGAACATGACACACGTAGAGAGTCACTAATTACAAAGTTGCAACAGTACAAAGGGAGAGAAAGGGTGGAGAGCGGCAACAGTATTCGCAGCGCAAGCTAAGCAGTTCGGCGAATTTCCTTCACTTTATATCTTGAAGGTGTTACGTGTATATAATACACGCTTCCGTGTTATTATCACAGAAAGTCAGTGATGGAATTTGTCTCGATCCCGTGTTCTTGTGTTGCAAGCTTTAAAACCTGCTTAACAAAATGATCACAAAATGCACAGTATACAAAGAAACGACGCGAGAAGGGACGAGAATTCGTGTGTTCAGGTTGTTAAATAAGTTTGTAGGAAAAACCTATACCGAAATTTTTTAAGCGCGCCGTTAAAAAATGGAGCGCGTTGTGATTTACGTGAAATTATAATTAAAAAACCTTTTAAAAGATATTTTAATCGTTAAGTGAATGTAATTCGTTTGCCACGATAATAGTGGATTTAAAAAAATTCACGGTATAATTTATATATACGTACCAGCACACTTACTAATGCAATTTTCATCGAATTATTCCGGTTTTCAAATCGGTTAATTGCTTGTAACTAATGCAGAGCGACTGATCACGAAGGTGCATAACAAAGAAACATCGATTTTCTTTGAGCCAGAAACATTCCCTCCTCGTTCTCTATCACCTGTTTTGTATGCGTATTTTTTTTTTTTTAATTTATTTATTAACTGACGTTCCGTCTCTTAACATTTTAATTTGCAAACAGCGACATTCTGCATTCGCAGTTCGCATAATGTGAAAATTTCGCGAGTCCATTTAATGTGAGGAATTACTCCCGAGGCTACTTTGCTCGATTATGCTCCATCGTGATTCTTCTCACGACCGCATGCGAGGGACGTGCTTTTTTTTTCGGCCGCACCACCGGATCCCTTTCATGCATACGATATGTGCGTCGATCCTTCGATTTCCTAATGACACGTGCGGACCGTGCGTAAATACGAAGATTACGACTGTTAAATTCGCGAGTAAATAATCCGTCAAATGGCGAAGCGTAAGAGAGAGAGAGATAGAGAGAGAGAGAGAGGAGAGCTGAGCTTGCAAAACGGCAATTAATCCCGTAAGTGTGTGTACTCTCGAAATAAACCAGCTTATTCGTCAGTCAATATAATTACGCGCGCATTCGCGCTAAAGTAGTAATGCCTTTATGCCTCGTTAACTGTCATCGTTACGAAGAGTGCGCCGGTTGAATTCTCGATTAAGAGAGCCACTCCCATTGCGCCGCCGATAATAACGCGAGTTAGCAGCCTCCTCGTGAGCGCCACAAGACCCCGGATTCTTTTCAGTCAGAGCATTCCCACGAGCGAGGGTCCCTTAATTGTAATTAATGGTACCGGGAATTAGATTCGACAGTAGTCCAATTCCTCTGAGAGGGTAGGCGAGGAACGCGCGCGATGCACTTGTCTCGTATTTAATCAGATTCGAGCGCGCGCTGCAAAAGAAAGAGAGAGAGAGAGAGAGAGAGAGAGAGAGAGAGAGAGAGAGAAGACGCGTCCACCGAATTACGCTCGGAGCGATTCGAAAGGACGACGTCTCCTTCTCCTCCTTCCCGTGTTTTCTAGCGACGAGTTCATCGGGATTACAGATTTATCGGGAGATACGTCGGCGGCATCCACGTAGGAGATGGAATATATGTGCGCGAGAAATACGCTCGATCGGGCGATAGAGCGAAGGAACATACGGAATTTAAACTACCGTTACAAGACGAGACAGACGTACGAGAGAGACTCGTGCTAAGACAGCATTAACGATAACGACGGCGCTTTCGCGATTATGAAGCCGGGGAAGCGATTTTCGTCGTGTTTCTCCCGAGGCGCGCAAGCGTCCGGCAAGAGTGTAACGATATCATTTCCTTGCTAATGATATCGCGCGCGCTTCGAAGCCCGGTTAATGTTTTTGCGCGAGGAGCCAAAGTTGTGTCACGCACGAATCCACGGTATTACGCTTTGAATACTCGCGGCCTTATCTAGGCGTCACACGTACAACGAAGTTCGTAGCCCGGTAAGTGGATTAGCCCATCCGCTAATTTAAGTTCATACGTGTTTCTGAAATCGGTGAGAAATTTCGCGCCTTCACCTGAGCTTGACAAGAGCCCTGGCTCGGATAGCTTCGCGCGCCGGAATTGATGAGTTTAACCTCATTTATCTCATAATTTTCAAACACACAACGAAAATGTGATTTAGCGCACGAAAAGAATAGATAAAAAGGGAATTGAAAGAGAAAATGCGTACTTACGTCTTTGTGCGCAAAAAAGTAAAAGATATCAAATAAAATTATAGTCACAAGTCTTGAAATAATATGGTTTTTAATATTAAGAAAATATCGTTAAAACACGATCTGAAATTCTTAAATAAATAAATCGTTATATAAATCTCCGAGTAAAACTTCGCAATCGCGAGAGTACTTTGTGTATAACTGAATTTAAAAGAACCGATAAAGAAACTAGTTTGTTTAAATAAATTTTAGATAGAAAATAACATATTTTCTCGTTTACGGGATAATTTAAAGACCAGAGAAAGTATTCCAACCTATTAGTTAAATATGCTGCGTATTTATCAAGTATAAAATATACATCAAATAAATATTAAATGTACATTATATATTTATTTTATATGTGCGGTCATATTTTTTTTTTTTTTATTTTTTATTTTATTTTATTCGCTATTACATCGTAAAATTGAACGTGAAACGCGAAGAGACTCTGTGAGAGTACTCTTCGTAAAAATTTCAAGATCTACTTTGAGAAAACAGCCAAACACATTAATGCGATACCGTCACTCGTTCCTGTTCGCTGAAAACTTAAAAATCTTTGAGTTCGTAGATTAAATGTAATTGAAGAGGCATCATCATATCCTTCGTGATTTTTCTTTTTTTTTTTTTTTTTTTTAAGTGTATGATCGTGTGCGCACGATTTCTTTATCGTGTTTATAAAATTTACATAATATTGTGACCGTTGTACGTATAATTGTCGTAACTGTCACAGCTAACTAGAATAAACTACGAAATATATATATGGTCATAAGAGCTGTTCGCAGGATGTTGTGCGAAAAATACGCGTGTATATATATGAATACATATATATACTTATTCCCGATCCGTAGCCCGAACTACGTGTAAATTTTACACAGGTGAGTTTTTGAATTGAAATTTCAATTCTTAAAATCATATATATATATGTATATATATATATATACACATATATATATTATGACCATATATATTTCGTAGTTTAGAATTTTCAAGAGCCTACAGATTCTTTATTAATTGTTAGAATTCTGATAATTTAAGTAATTTATTATTATTATTATTATTATTTATTTTTTAAATAGAGAGCTTAGCGAGATAAGATAAATAGACCCATACCGAATTACGCGTGATAAGCAAAATCGAGGGAACTGAATTAAATGTGCAAGTCTTTTCGATTCTCGATAAACGAACAATGGCTTCTTAAGCGCGAGGTTTGTCGTAACTCCAGAAAGGTAGTCGTAAAATTAAGAGGCTCGGGCTACGGATCTAAATAAGATAAGACACGTTATGGATCGAAGAGTTCGATGCCAATAATAAAAAAAAGAGTCAAAACATCTTCAAGCGAGTTCGAGATTTTATTTGAAGATGTTTTGACCCTTGTTCTTAATTTTACCTCCTGACTTTCACATTGACAATAAGTTCTTTGACATCATATATATAATAATGAGTTTTGTGAAATTATTGGTATCAAACTCTTTTGGAATGATCGTCACCCTGAGTTTTTGTTCAACTGCGGAGAACTTGAAATAAAGTCGAAACGTTTTGATAATCATATTTGATTAATATTATCGCGCAACCCTTTGCCATCGGTTCGCACTTTGTCGTTAAATTCCATTTTGTGGATACAAATAAAACAAAATATACAATATAATTAAAATAACTAGTTGGCGATTTTCTCTTTAATATAAATTGCGAAGATTAAAACAAACGTTTAAATTTAAAACAAAAATCAGGAATGATTTGCGACACTTCTCGATAATTAATTAGTTGTTAATTAGTACATAAAATCCAGTATATCAAATGCCGAGGAGAAATAATATCTGTCGATATTAAACTGTTGACTTTACATCGTCAGGGTAAAACGCGGCTGACGTTTTGTGTATAGCGAAAATTGTTTATTGTGTTTCGCACTTCTGCGCCAGGGATGACGGAAACAATCCCTGGATAAAACTGGAGAAAAACACGGAGAGATATAGTTCGGTTTCGTTCATTGTCTCGTCACCATTCGCGAAAGTTGGTGTTCTTTAATAAGCTACAACGGGGAAACTATGCGTGGTGTTGTGTCGCGAAGCGCGACGACACGTTGATAAATTACCGTATTCCGCTGCTAGGTCGCTCATTATCGAAATTTTGCACGCATGCTTGCGCACTAGCTTCTAGCGAATTCGCGATACGCTCATTAATTGCATCAACGAGTTTTAGAGAAAACAAGGCGCGGAGAAACCGACGGCGAAGGTGGCGCGCACATTTCGTGTTTTAGAAACGTTTCTTCTAAGTTGGAGCTCAGACAACTCTCTCGTAGTAACTAACCACAGTCTTCTTGTTACTCCTGCAACAATTTTTTTCCGTGAATAAATAATTAACTAAATGAGAAAGAGGAGAATGTTTAATAAGTGAAATGTAATTTGCACCGGGTCTTTGTTGCATTCTGCGAATTAATAATGCATTTCACTTAAATCCAATTAGACTGATATATCCGCATTATAGCGGCGTATTGCAGTGTGCGATACTTTACGTATGCGTATACACGTACATATGGTTGTCGATTATTTAACAAATGAAGCAGCGAACAAGAGATCGTAGCGAAAACGCCAGAGTTGATCGGAAACGCGCTGCGGAGTCGGACATATTGGACACACGAGAGAAAGAACAAACGTTGTTACCTGGAATATAATCCCTTTTTTCCCTACAGTATCTTTATAGTGAAATTGGATTAAATTAATTTAAATAACAGCGAAGCATTTATCTACGTTAAGAACCTCACTTGTTATTCCTAATGTATTTTTCGCGTGCAATGTATATGAGAGAGAAAGAGAGAAAGAGAAATCTCAAGATGTATGCAATCAGTTTAACGCCGCGTCAAAGAAGCTATTTTCCAAAACGTTAATTTATACAACGACGTTTTAAATGTCCGGAAGAAATTCGTAGCACGCAAGTCATTCGAGTGAAAAAGAGCGAGCGGCTCTTGCTCTAGATATTAAAAAAAAAAAAAAAAGAAAAGTGGTGATAATCTCATCATTCAAGGCTGAATTTAGATTTGTCCAATGAAGTTCGGAATGTTCGTCGAGCAAAAAATATATTTTGCTTGTGTCAAGCAGGGCCTAACAACCATTTTTTTTTTCAAAACTACAAACTATCTTATAAATTTACTCTGAAAAGTCGATAAGAACAGACTAATATTTTTTTTATTGCACAATTAATTGTCTCCGGGAGAACAAGCTTCGAGGTTTTTTTTAATAAACGGAGACATTTCCGAGTCTTCCTTTTGTAGAAAAATGAACATATTTCATTTATATCTTGGACATGTAACAATGTTACTTTTTGGAACAAGAAGTAAAATCGCCAGCAACGTTTTTTCGATTCGCTGACAGTTTTTTTTTCTTTTTAGATAAACCAAACGTTTCTCTAACAAGAGCAGAGTAGGTGCTTGTTCTATACGAATAACTGATGTGAAATTTCAGAGATCGTGAAAATCAGATCAAAACAGCCGTACATACATATGAGGATCGCTTTAAGTAACTTAATAATTTAGTAGTCATACATGTTAATATGATGACCGTTGACGATCAACTGGCTCAACGCCAAATTAGCGTCTTGATTATCCGCAATGAGCGCCGCTCGATCGAGCATCAAAGGATCGTAAACGTATTCAATCTCGAACTAATCGGGCGTAATGGGGTCTGGACTGAATTCTGTTGCTTAATTGCTGATTCCGATAAAGTCGAGAATCCACACAACCTTTGTTAATAGAAAACCGCACGTACGCAGAGAATTGCAGCAACATCACACACGGGAGAATAAACGCGCGATATTAATTTGCGACACGTTCGTTTTTTGTTTTTTTTCCGTTCGTTTCGTTTTTTATTTTTTTGTATGATGAATAAAGATGACAGATATTAAGTTAGTAACAAAAAGCAATAAACCGATCTCTCTCTCTCTCTCTCTCTCTTTCAGCTGGCGAGACAATTTTATTCTCTAAGTTCCGACGAACGTAACACAAAGAATTACGATCTCGCAGAACACATGTACAGTTCTTGACATAATTTGAATACTTAAATCTGCTAGTTATATGTCCGCTACGAGTATAAAGTCAACTTGACCCAAGTTAGTAGAAGTCAAGTGCTCGTTAGTGCGCAGTAGAGAAAATAGAAAAGCGCGCTTGAAAAGCAGATCTCAATTTTCTTCAAAGAGTTTATTTCGTCTCATTCTTTTCCGCACGACTTTATTTACAAACACATTAATTGACGATCACCGACGACGTCTTGACAAGTCAATCAATATTCGTATTTGTTTGCGCGCGCGCACTCTTCGTGTAAAATAAATAAATAGCCACGTAGAGGATTCAACTGGTATATCCGTATATACGATATCGGCCATATAAACATTACATATTTATATATTCCGTTTGCGGGGCGCGCGATTTCATATCGTCGAGAAACGCGCTGTGCAAACTCGCAAGATATAACCCGACTTCACCTATCTTGTGTGCAGGTTTTTTCTCGCGCGAATATTCAAACACGAAGAATTGCGTATCGCGATACATGATGTTGCGAGATACATATAGACACCGAATGTATCGCGATCGACGATACGTTTAACCACGCATCGAATCAAGGTTATATACATATATACGTTGCGTAACAGGATGCACGCGCATTCCGGTAATGCACATAAAGTATTAATATCTCACTCCCAACAGAGAGAGAGAGAGAGAGAGAGAGAGAGAGAGAGAGAGTCGGATGCGTTTCACGAGCGCTTGCGCAGCGATTCACCTTTTCGTTAAGCATTCGGGATTTTAATGAGAAAATTTCTAGGACGACATGTGCAGCTGCACAAACGTGAAAAGCATTTACAGTCTTTGTTCGTCTCGCAAACCTGGAATCGTATTCGAGAATATACTGCGAGAATAAACTCTACGAAATAACGAGATTCTAATCCTCTTTCTGATAAATAAAATTCTTTGAGCAATCAGAAAGCTATTTCACTTATTTGTCGCGTGTGCGCTCTTAAATGTTCTTTTTTTTTTTTTTTCATAGTAGTAAGGAAATGGCCAATGTGAGGCAAAAAATCAGATCTTTGGGTCAATGAACATTTTTATTTTTTAAAATGACAAACGTTTCCTTTTTTTTTTTTATATGTTTTTTTATATCTTGATGTTCCGACCACGTATTCGATCGTTCGATTTCTTTTGTTGTACTTTCTTTATTTGATCGAGATTAAATATCGACATCTGTGTCCAAATGAATATATCTTCGGCCCGATATATTATTAACGCATATATATATCTCAGAATTGTCTAAAAAATGGTCAATCATGAAGAATCATCGTTGAAGCTTGAACAATGGCGCGCAGTTATGGAGAAATACTTAAGCATGCATTCATTAGCGAACAAATCCACGAAAGCAAACTGTGCCGTTTACTTAATCCTACTGTAGTAGCTAAGACGTGAGAGAGATTCATACGTTAGCATTAGAATTGCGCGTAGAAGCTTAGTGCGCTCTCATTTCAGAATTGGAACATTCGCGTATTAAGAATATATGTTCAAGTGATTTCAATTAGAACATGTATATTACATTATATATATATGTAATATATTTTATATATATATATATATATATCTCTTCTCGTTTTTTCTCCGAACTTTTAACGAAGAGCCGAGAAATATTTCAACGTGGCGAGGGTTATATTTTTCCGTCACTGCGCAGTCAATCTCCGACTTTCGGTGGATAAAAGCGTGCTGGGAATATCCATTTCGATTCGGCAACTTCGTTCTTTCTAATAATTCGGATATCGGCAGCGATGCCGTGCGGTAGAAAGACAGCCGCGATATAGCAGTTCGGGGAGGAGAAGGGGAGGGAGGGGAGTCAAGTGTCAGGCGGGTTGATTCCGAAACGTTTTCTTGCGGGAAATATTATATCCCACGGTATGTAACGTCGAAACGATTGCGGAAAAAAAAAAAAAAAAGAAAACGATCGTGACGTCAAAGCGAAATACTGAGTGAAAATCGGAGAAACTTCCGCGCGACGCGCGACGAGAGACGGTGTCCGAAAGAAATCTAGTTATCGCTTTTCATCGTTTCTCCATTCTTCTTCCGTCTCTTTTATTTGATTCTCATACACTCTTATGCAAATTCATGCGAATCAAGCAGTTTCGTTTTGCACAAGTACGCGCGCAAAAGAGAAACGGAACGAAGTGGCGCGCAGCGCAAACAAAGAAGAAAACTGGAAAAATGAAGTGAATCAGCGTTGCTCGCGAAAGCAATTAATTTTCATAAAAAAACTGTGTTTTCGCAAGAATGAGAAAATATCGCATCGATGAACCTCGTAAGAGACCTCGGGACTCGCCTCCCGCGAGCTCATCATTTCAAGTCACTGGGAATAACGTCGTGATTACGCGAGGACGAGCACAGCGCTCATGAATAACGAAAGGCGGCCGTCAATCCTTAACGAGGGGACTCGGGCGCGAGAGAGGTTTTCGCTGGTGGCCGAACATTGCACGCAATAATGCAGCCCCATTGTTGCGCCCGGATTAAACGACGCTGGCGGGTCGAAGACTGCCCAGAAACTGGTTCGCCAAATGGCTTTACACAGGATCGAAGCCGGCTCTCGCCTGCTCCTCTAATCGGTAAGCGGACAGAGCGGACCACGTGAATTCGGCCGGACAAGCGGATGTTCTGGCAATTGCTTGCAGAGAGAGAGAGAGAGTATGTGTGTGTGTGTGTGTGTGTAAGGTGAGAGATCTTCGCCCGCGTTCTAGGTTTCTTGAATAATTTCATATCGGACGCGCCGGATATCCGAGTATTATGCTATATTAGCAGGTTTCTTGCTGCAGCACACGTATATTTCTTAAGCTCATATATCTTCGTGTTACGTGAGACTGGTCTGACCGTTTCATCTCCGACTATGTTACAACGTCATAAAATAATCGTGAAGTCTCGCGCGTTTTCTTCATATCGCCAGCGGAAATTAGCGAAGGAGAAATTCGTTCCATTTACCTACGCGAATACTTCCCCAGAACTTCGCCCGTTACGTGACTGCAAGATCAACATTGATGTTAGACGACTCACGCTGAAATTCAGTGATGATTCATATTCTGATATATTGT
>QVNW01001498.1:0-58541 GCA_014825475.1 Pseudomyrmex flavicornis
CAAATTTGGATCTTCTTCAGTGTGTAAATAATAAGATTAGGGAGAACTCAGTCTATTCTACATGCGTAGCCGTACCCGTGGTATTAAAGGAACCGTCATGTTGAAGTTAGCAATCCCGAAATAATTTCCCGCGATATAAACAGCGTGACGGCCACCGACAGACTAAATAATATTATAAATGGAAGAAAGTGATGCGTACTTGACACACTTGCATAAAATGTAAAATTAATTCCGTATGTAAATACGAGGAGATTTAAAAAAGACGCGCGATCTCTTCAAAATAGTAACGTCGTCTCTATTTATCGAAATGGAGGTGTATACACGCGGTTCTTGGAGTATCGGTAACATTTAAACACGAGTCATTGCACGGCGTTACACGCGTATGTACACAGACACACACGTAGCACATAGTAATATCTGTCCCGCGGCTTTACGACGGGCAAGAGGACGAAAGCCCCTTGATTTAATTTTACTGAATTCTCTTGCACCCCGCGTGGACAGGACCGCAAGAGAGGATACTGAAATTCTCCGGTGACACCGAGCCAATTTCCAGAAGGGTTTCGCCGAGTGGACGACAAACATGCGCTTTTGAATTTCCTTGCCATTCCATACGAGACGCAGAATGGCGTAAGGCAAGCACAACCACCACGAAGTGCTTTGCTCTTCAGATTTGAGCTTTCGAAATATAGACTATTTCGGCCGTGCCTCGACTTTAACCTTGATTATCGCGCACTTCCTTTATCAACATTCTATTATCTTATAATATGATCGTGTCGAGTTGCTTCTTGCGAATAACAAATGTTCTTTTCGCATATCTCGAGAAAGATTTATTTTAATATAGTCTTTCTGATAATTTATTCGAGAGCACGCGCAATGTAATTAGAAATTTTATGCACAGCATAGGTGTATTAAAACTAAAGCTGACCGTTAATATATATTTTCAATGAGTTTTTTCATATATAGCGGCTAAAGAATCTATTTTTCATGCGGAATAGCTTTCGGAAGCGCAATATTTTCTATGCGAAGTAATTACGATACGATATGGGGAACCCATCCGGTGGAATTTTGTTCGTAAATCTTAATTTGCTCGAAAATGGAAACGCAATCCAAGCCACGTCTGGATTTCAGCTCGACGGCGTATATGTATATATATATATACACATACATATACGAGATCGTATAAACTTCGTTTATTGCCGCGTGAGCACGAAATGCAAGAATTGCGTGACCGAACGTCAGCTTAGGTGATAGACACTTCGAAATCAATTACACAGAATCGTAAATATTAGTTTAATAACGCGCGCGCGTGTGGCTCAAGTGTTATCCGCAACTCTCTCTCTCTCTCTCTCTCTCTCTCTCTCTCTCTCTCTCTCTCTCTTCGTGAGAAAAAAAGTGAATTATCTAGTGAAATACTTCATATATTCCAATTTATCTAGATTTCTCTAAATTCTTAGAAATCGAATACGCACAATCCCGTATTTCTCACGCACGCAAGCCCAGGGGAAAAATGCCGAGATACCGTAAGAACGCGCGCATGGATGACGTGACAGACTTTTTAATATAAAGTACCAGACGTTCTGTCTGTTTTCGAGCTTTTATAAAGGCACAGTATGCTCTCGCGCAAATATTTGATGCCGTTTTTTTCTACGTTAACCGCGCAGTGTTTTACATCGGATAGCGCGCTACGCGCGCGCGCGCGTGAATATTTTTTGATCGTCGCGTAGTGTCATGCTTGTTTTACGATTTTCGACGGACTTTTATATCGAAAACCACGGTTCATTGTGCGCGCGTATATGAGCGTGTGTGAGAGAAATATTAGATTGTGAAAAACACGAATCGGCGGAACACACGGAAAAATGCAGGATAAGAGGAACGGTGTTTGAATTATCATTGGAAAGAAAACAAAGTTTGTATGCACCGTTATTAATTAGCCGAGATAAATTTTATACTTTTTGCTTTACTAACGGGTAAGTGGCACTTCGCATCGCTGTGTGACAGCAAAAAACAATTTTGCGCACGCAAGAGTCCAGAAAAAAAAAAAAGAGATATTTTATTCAGTTCAATCTAGTCAGTCGGCTGACCTATATCTGAACCCGTTTCACTGACACGTCTGACGCGGGAATGACTTTTGAAGTAAGCCTTCGTAGGACATTTCTGAAGATCTGCTATTTTTATTCTACCGTTACGCCTTTCCAGAAACACGTCCATATTACGATCGATCTGAATTACCAATGAACATTCCGATCACGTTGCCAACAGGAGCGAGCTGTTCGCGCGGAATAAGAGAGCTTGGTGACGTCAAAAAAAGGGTTAGAACACGAGGAATGAAAAAAAATTGTGTTTATAAATAAAAAAGAATAAATGAATTACGTGGAAGTACAGGCTAATTGGATTCGTGTGTCGCGCGCCATATATTTCTATTTAAAAAAAAAAGAAGAAAAAAAAGCCTTTTGCTCGGACAAGTGGCAGTCGAACGCGCACATGTGTGCGTATTTTGGTTGACCGTGTAAAATATTTCGTAAAACTGTATTGTTTGTAGCGAGAGTCGTAATCGTAACTTCCGAGTAATGGACAATACAAATGAAAAAAAAGTGGCTGATTCCGCTTGATCGTATGTCAGATGTTATCGGTCGCAATGTGTAACTATAGGAAATGTATATATATAAAGGGTGCGCACGCGGATAACAATAATTTTGCAACGCACGGTATCCACATCCCGCTATCCATTTGTACTTTTTGCACGACGGAATTATCGTAGAATATTTAGTAAATTGTATTAAAATACTTTGTATTACGAACTTTTACTTGAAGTCAATACAGTCTCTGCTGACTCTTCCGATAAATATTACGTGAAATTACGCGACACTTCTGCGCGTAAATTTTGCCGCGACGACACGTGTGAATTATTCACTTAACGTCGAGGGTGGGATGTATATCGGGACGTACAAGGAACGAAGAAGAAACTCGGAACGGGTGTTTCTTTATTGCGTTCTTAAGTTTGGCTGGTTTCTGCGCCCGTGTACACCTGCTTACCCGCGATATTCCTCTACCTCTCTCATCCAGACTTTCCGTAACCGTTCACGGAAGCCTACTTTCCGCGGATAAAAATCAATGGCGCATTTTCGCGTATCTCCGCACACGAGGCACGTCGGCATAGAAGACACTTTTCCCACGAAACACCTCGAACTCGTAGAATCCCATAAGGCGCTTAACTTCCCTGACTTTCATCGCTATTCCATGGCGAGGCATCACTTTTCTCATCCTCCTTTCCGTCTTATCTTCCGATAGAACCGCCTACCTCGTGGAACATTCACTTGAAGATTTTGCAGTTCGTTTTTCACACGTATCTAAAGCTCTTTAATATATCTCGAAGGAATCTGTAGACGAAACACTACGCTACAGTATTTTCATTGTTAGCTTATTTGTTACGAACTGACTGTGTGTTTCAAGACAGTGAAAATATAATTGACTAATAAGTCACGATAAATTCTCTGTGAGAGCTTGTAATTATTCAAAAAATTCATATTTTTTCTTAGTTTTGTTTATTTTTTGTTTATTTTAATTTTTATACATAGACAGCAACGTAATTGCTAGAAGATGCGATCGCAGTTGATAACGAATTTGTTTACACAAGTCGCTTTTGCTTATGGTCCTTACGCTCTGTAAATTTGCACTATTACGAAATTTTTTTTTCTTTCAAAAAAATTGCTCACAGGATGCAGAGACTTCAATTAAATTCCATGAAGTTTTTGAGTACACCACGTGGCCACGACGACGGTCTTCGCGCGTTCGTCGGAAAAAGCTGGCCGGCGGCAAATTTAATTAAAAAAGTGCAAGCGCGCAATTTTTTAAACTTTCCGTTGGCGAGAGGAACGCTGCACCGGAGACAGAAGAGTATATTTGTTCTCTCGTCAAATGATTCCACGCCCGGAAGACGGGCGTTCACGTTCATCTGTTAGTTCTCTCTCGTTTCCCTCGCTCTTTCACACCGTCGGTTATTGGGATCTCGCGACTCGAAAACTCGTAACGGAGATTTAGTCCCGCGGATCAGGACCTCGGTAGTTTCCTGAAGTGATTCATTACTGCTTCTTAACTTTGGTAGAAGTTAAATTTTCGAGTCGCGCTATTATGCGGGAAGAAAGAACTTTTCCTTATCGCTTTTCACTGCTTGTTTTTTTTTAAGGTTAATATTATTTTGCAGAAAACAGCGTATTTATTGCTCGTTTAATTATATATATATCTTTTATTAACGTAATGTGCATATATATAAGTTGTACCGAAGAAAGCGCCTTTTCGGCGAGAATACAATTTCAGTGAAATATAGAAATAAAAAAATATATAAAACGTATTTCACAACATTACTATCAGGTATTAACGTAATTTAAGATTTGGTATCAAAAAATTGCACGCAGCACATTCGTTTTTTTCTCGAAAAATGTTCGAAAATAAAAGTTTTTACCGCGGTATTGTCAAAGACGTGTAGGTTTGTTACAAAGGATCGCAAGGATGTACCGTTGGATACATCGTAAAATCTTTTCTCAATTTCTGCGAGCGGCTTTTCAGCAATAACGTTGTTTTATACGTACTCGGCTCTCTCTCTTTCTCTCCTTCTTTTTCTGTGTGTATGAATGTTCTGAAACTTTTATTTATTTATCCGCGCCACAAAGCTGCGCGGATTTTCTCTCTCTTTCGTTCTCCAGCTAGGAATATTATTAAAACAGCCGCTCTCGTGTTTGACTTCGAATAGCGGCGGATTGAGCAGGTCGGGCTTGAAGACTTTATTTGTATGCCGGAACGTTGCACGCAATGAGTGCGGAAACAAAGCATGTATGGATTGGCAACTGGGTTAGATACATTCATGCGGTAACGACCCGCAGCGCACGGCTGCGTTCGTGCGTATTATATGCGTCATACGTTTGCTTTAAGTTTGTTACTGCTGGTACGGTGCACGCGTGCGATATCGGTCGTATCCGCGATACGACGGGTAATGTCGTTCAATATTGACGGTCGTATCACTGGAACAGTGACTCATTAGAAGTTTGGATGACGATTTAGTCGAGAATCTTGCCATCCTCTCTCTCTCTCTCTCTCTCTCTCTCTCTCTCTCAGAATCATTTCCGACCGCGTGCAATCCTACTTCCAGCGAAATTTGATTTCAATCCTTGTACGCGAAAACTTTCCGCGTTAAGATCGCGATGCGTAACGATCTCTGAATTGCAAGTAGAGCGGATGCTATGTATTTGATCATAAAATATAGTTATGGAAACATTTACAGTTTATTCGGTTATGATAGAGATTACAAGAGAGGTATCATTATTACAATTGTTTTGCTGACTTAAATACAATTGCGTTTTTCATGCCGCACGCGAGAGATAATAAAAGTCGTAAGTTGAAACGAGAAACGCTCGCGGTTGTTTGAACAGGATGTTTTGTAGCTTTGTTTACGTCTAGATAGGGAACTTTTCAATTACGCTGTACCATAGGTTCTCGTAACTTTATTACGGTCTGACCGCAATTTTAGCGGGGCGTTCCACCAAAGCAGGGCGATATACGCGCGCGATTTTGCGTTAGTCGCATTGCAGCAGCGCCGAAATTGCATCCACGCGTATACGGGGTGTCTCTCGTAACGCGCTCAATGCACTTTTCAATGACAATTAGAGTTGAGCCTGTTCTTGCGTAATTGCGCTCAATAAATGGCAGATCTAATGACTGAATTGATCATCGACACGTTGCAAGCATATTCCGCGCATTTGCTTGTACAAACAGTCAATGTGTTCAAAGAATTAATATCTAGTAAAAAAACACTGGTTATATAACAACGATTTTATTCAAACTTGATTTTTTTTTTAAATACGAGAATTACATCAAGAATTTTCTTGTTTTAACTGTACATCTATAAGCCGGGAAATGCGAGTTAGCAATTTTTTAGGGCGTCAAATTGGCTCCAACTGGAGTCTATTTTTGAATATAGCCTAGCAAACTTGAAGAGCACTCGCGGACAATCAAGGGCTTGCCGACCTCGAGCTGAAAAGCGAGATGGAGTCAAAGAAGTCTTCCTCTTTGCGCACTCAACACAATTTTTCCGATTCCACGTCCCAGTGACTCTCAACTCTTTTCCTGTTCCCGTCGTTTCTTACTCTCTTTGTCGGAGCAGCCATGCGAGAAAAATTTCTTTCTATGCTTGGGGCATCTCGAAAGCGTATATTGTTAACTTTTCTATATTTTCCCATTGGTCGAAGACCATCCGTATGTCCTTCGTGGTGTCCGTTCCATTTAAGAACATCACATTAGCTAATTGTTACGTAGATTTCGAAAGACATTTGATCAATGATTTGTGTGATGATAAATTTGGTTTTTTAAAATACTTCTTACTATATATTTACTTTTTACTATTTTAATAAAATTTGCGTGAGAGAACAATATTCTCATATTCCTCGTGTGATCGCTTTAATTCCAGAAAGTGTCAGTTCTGAGAAAGATTGATTCTTAGCTCGTGATTAATTTCGACGACGACGACAAGACGACGACGACGACGACGACGTAGTCGGTAGGTTTGCCATTTCTGTCACGCCCGCAATCCATCTCCATTTCGATTTCTGTTCATGCCCGTCGATTGCCCTTCGTAGACCTCTAGGGCAGACATCGCGGCTACCCTCGAACCACTGCGAAATGTACACGTCTGCGAAGCAAATTCCAGATTACCGTTGGCCTCGGATAACATTTACATACAGCATACATTTACCGTTGCATACCGGCGGTTACCGGATCTTTGCAGGGGCTGCGATACACCGTACAGGAAAGCTGCAAGTGAGGGAAAGAACGTGAAAAACGAAAAGAAAAAATGAGGGAAAAGGAGTGAGAGAAAGAAAGAGAGAGAGAGAGAAAAAGAGAGAGGATAAAACGAAGAAGAACGAGGGTAGAGAATCGCGTAGCTTGCCCGCCATCAGGAAGAGCGACTGACGACGGTAAAAATGGAGGAATTTTTATTGCTGCGATAAATGCGGTCTCGTACCTTCCTTCATGGTTGCGAAGTTACGATTTCTTTACTCATTGTTTCTCTTCTTTCTCTTTATTTTTCTTTATTATCATTCTAAAAATCTTTTTCTATAAATATTGATTTTTGGGTAAGTACATTTCGAGATACATCTTACTTTCCCAAAGATCGACCAATTATTTACTTTTCCGAAGATAGACTAATGGAGAGAGCACGTTGTGCGATTAATAAACGACGATCGGTTCGGTAAAGTAAGTGCTGAGATAAAAATTGTCTTGGAATCTTTAGCCCGAACGGGCAAAAGGTATAGCTCTCGATGATGATGTTCCGTAAGTGGGAGGAGGTTATTAGTACCTGAAAGTTGAAAGTGGCAGGTAACGATTCCGCGGCGTTATCGCGAGGATTAACCGAGAAGGGAAGTTTGTCGAGGCAGTTAAAAGTTGAGTGCTGCGGGCAGAAGGAGGTTACGGCATGGATGCAATGGAGAAACTATAAAATCTCACGAGATTCTCTCCCTCTCTCTTTCTCTCTCTCTCTCTCTCTCTCTTATTCTCTAACACAGGCATAATTTATCTCAGAGAACGATTTCAAGTCGGATTTATTTCATTTTGTTCGTAATGATGATACGCGCACGCTTGTAAACAGACTTCCATTTAAGCTTTAAAGAGTCGGTGTGTATGTTTTCGTGTAGGGTTTCGCAAACTTCACGTCGTTCTTCAAACTTTAATTATCTGTGCTTGTTCGCGTTTATTTTATTATTCAAGGTGATATACGTGAGCTAATTTTGATTTTAGAATAAAATTGTTTTTTGGAAGTATTGATTAACACGCAATATAATATTCTTTGCACAACGCTAGATACGAAAGGTTAATGAAAGTTTCTCATCCAATTTCATTGCTTACTATACCGGTATACGCGAACGCGATGCGTCTAGAGCGAAGAATCAAACTCTCTCTTTCTCTTTCTCTCTTTCTCTCTCTCTCTCTCTCTCTCTTTCTCCGCGATAACGTAGAACACATTTCTCGAGTTCTAAACAGCCCGGGTAGATTGGATGCGAAGTAGCGAAACGTGGTGCAACGGTGTCTCTTCGTCTCGTGCGGCGTACGCGTTCTTTCTAGCTCTTTAGTCGCGTTTTTCGTCGCAGCCGTGCATTTGCATCTAAAATCGAGATGAGCCGACGAATAGAAGGCTGCGCCTCGTTTTGGTGCCAGCTCAAAACACCCGTTTTCTTGCATAGCTTCGCACGGAAAGAAAATGGAAAGAAGATCAGTGTAAATAGAAAGAGAGAGAGAGAGAGAAAGAGAGAGAAGGGGACGCGACCGGTGGCGTAAAAACGTGAAGAGCTTTCCGACTATGTGCCCTTCTACGACCCGCTTCAGGAACTCGTCGAGATCTTCGCATAGTAGACCTGCGGAGAGGCATCAGGGTGTAGGAGCCGAAAAGAAAGGACGGCGGCGCGGGAAAGCGAGACGCTTTTCATTGTTTAGCGCTGGAATGGATGCAAGCTTGATGGAATACAAAATAGAGACGTGACCTACCTACCTCGATGGTGGAAGGTGGGTAGTACTGATGGTAGTTGAAGAAAACGAATGGGGAGGAGAAAGAAAGAAAGATATACCATGAAGCGGCGCGCCGCTGGAAGTAGAAGAGGATAAAGAGTGCAGAATGGAAGCGTAACAGAAGGCTGTGCCGTATATATACAAGACGAGAGACGGACATTTATTAATGTTCTAGGCGCGACGATGGCATGTGTCATGTAAAATAAGGCATGCAAAATGCAACGAGATATGCGAATCTTTTTAAATTGGATGACGTTTATATATAAAAATTCGGTTCTGTGCGTATATACACGTTAGATCTATGTATATATAAAGGTGTGAATATAAATTTCAGATAATATTGCATACACACAATTATTTGTGAAGAATATCAAGATATGACAGAAAAGAGAAAGATAAATAATAATTGAGAAAAAAAAGAGAAAGAGAGAATAATGTACAGAGAAGATAATGTATAGAGATATCGAATTGGAAACAAACTTATTTTCACGTTTGACAGAAAGAGGAGTTGCGATACACGAAAGAAAAATGTTCTTTATCGCTGTAGATATTGAGCTCCGTATGGTGATTGCGGATGTCTTGAAAAATAGGAGAAAACTATGTAAAGCTATGTAGTCGAAGAAGAAGGAAAAGAAAAAGAAACAGTTGGAGGCGTGGAGGATGAAAATAAATAAAAAGGGGTGTAGCCAATGTTATCGGCGTTCGCAAGGGACAAAGTACTTCATAAGACGAAAGGTGGTGGATATGGCATGGGAAAGAAAAAGAATTGGTGTATGGGGGGTTCGTCCTATCTATTGTTCGAACTGCAAGAGTATCTAATGGCGCGAAGTTCCGTCGGAGCTTGCCTCGAGCTAAAGCTTTATCGTCTACTATCGACTTCGGCGCCAATTTTTAAGCTGCCGCTTGCTTTGCTTTGCGCGTTGCACCGTCGTCGTCCGCTTCTTTGCCGTTTCACGACTGAGTCTGAGTACTACTTTGTTGGCCTCCGGCTCATTTTCACTCCACTTTATTTCCACACAATTTCCACGTCGTTTATCTTTCATTTATTTTAAATCGTCTAATTGCGAAGAATATAATTTTTCTTTCAATACAGTCACTTTTTGCGGGTAACATTGATGTGGAGATAATTCACGTAAATTAAATTGATGATTTAGTCATCTCGAAAATGACGAGGTTTTACCGATATGTAATAACATTGATGAGAGACGAGACCACAACGTTCATAACAAAAATAATAAATTGTGGATAATCTCTTGTGACACAAAACACAGATTCAAAAGTGTAATACAAAATATCAACATAAATATTAGGAAATATTACAGTTTTTTCTCGAGATAGCCAATCTCGACGAAGAAATTATATCTATCGTAGGATGTATCTGAAAAAAACTCTATTTACGTTTTAAATTGAAAGTTAAATATACTTTGGCACGCAACCTCGTTGATTTCGAAGAACAGCTATAAAAATTTCAGTCGTCTATCGTGCCGTCATGTAACTACGTTCGACACGCGAAGAATTGCATCGCCGCAATCTACTTGGTTCTTCGCCTTCGCGTTCCTGCTTGTTAAACACTTTTATATCGTCTATTCGTGATATTAATCATTTTATGGCTTACTGAAATTTTACCCATAAGATATTACCAATTTACTTTTGTTACATTTGTATAATTACGTAAGTCATTAGGTTTTTTACATATTTTAGCAGTCTAAAAAAATATCTTTTCTCTTATGATGATCATAGATGTTTGAAACATTTATGAAAATATCGAATTAAACACATAAGAATAAGAAACGAAGAAGAAGTTGACGCGATTTTAATCAATTTATTCTACAATATGGCAATTACTTATCTGTCGCAACAAACAAATGTTCACAATTTGGTTCTCCACGCCACAGTTGTATATAAGACTAGAACCCGAGTTTGTGGATCTCACAAACCACTTTATCTGCACATTAGTCCCGGAAAGGAAGCATAATTATACTCGGAGAATCTATTACCACGATTCGTGCTTGCTTCGAAGTTTCGAAGCCGCCGAGGACGAAAGTCTAACTCTCCTAGATCTATATCCCATACTTCGCTCTTCTAGTATATAATATATGCATCTGTATACGTGCGAATGAGCGTACATTTATATATAACTAAAGCGAGGCTTCCAAGATATCCTGCTGACAAATTGTTACCGCGACGGTACTTGTGGTTTCGGGATAACGAAATACATAATTCAGACGCGTCCCGTGTATCTCGTGGTAAGACGGCTATTGTCGAAATGTCCAACGCAGCCACGAGGATTATACATTTAAGACTGTCTTTAAACGCGCGATTCTTCAGAAAGATTCCTCATTAAAAAGAAGCTTATCGCGCTTTTGGCGACGCAATTTTAAAAAAGAAAAATTTTTTGTGTGTTAAGTTATTTTTCTATTTGAAAAAACAAGATTTGATAAAATTTTCTTTGTTTTCTTCGTTAAATGTGGAAGTTTAATTTGCGGTATTGTAGAGAATTGTAAACAACTGTTGGATATGACGAGACCGAGAATTTTCTAAAAACCACACCTGACGAAATTGTACGGATGAAATAAATCGAGCTGTAGAAAAACTACGCTGGGGATTGCGCGCGAGAATTTCTGGCAAAATAGATGTAGAAGAATATAGCGCTTTCCCCCCCGTGATTCATGCGAGAGAAATTTCTTTTTACTCGGAAATCATTCCCTACAACGTCGGTTCGCAAATTATTTCCCGACGATGGGCCTTCCGAATGTAGCACGTGTGACGAAAATGCTCAGAGCGAAAAGACGAGCTGGAATGCTTCCGAGGCCACCTCATCCCCGAAATTTTCGGAGGCTTTCCAGAGGACACGTTCGAGCTTACTCGCTTTATCCCTTCATCCTGACTCGCTAAATTATTCAATTCATTTCTGTGGAGCTTCCAACTAACTCGAATACCGTCTATCTCGCACCCGCTCTCTCTCTTCTCTTTCTTCTCTCTTCATCTTTCTCTCTCTCTCTCTCTCTCTCTCTCTCTCTCTCTCTCTCTATCTCTTTTCCCACCGCCAATCCAACCCTTGAAGTTCAGACTCTCACCTTTTGTCGTAGATTTAGCGCGCTGGCGCGATAGAACGTTCACCCGATGGAAAGTTTCTATTTAAACGGACGAAATGGATTGTAAGAAATATATGATAAATCTGATAAACCAACATGCTGTATATACATTTCTTGCACACACATACACCAAATATAAATTTATATAAAAATTTAAATATATAAAAATATTGTAATTATTATATTAAGTAATTTTTTTCAATTTGTTACAAGATATATGAAATATAACAAAACCAAAGAATGAACTATGCACAATAGTAATATAATAGCGATATAATAGTAAAATTAAAAAAATTTTATAGTAAAATTTATAGTCTAATAAGACACATTTTATCTTGCATTTCATCAAGAATAGACTTTGATACTTTTGATTAGTGCGTTTAGAAACGTCGCACGAGAGAAATTCCAATTCAATTTTGACTGGTTCGTCAGTGCGCGTTCTCTTCAAACTGCTGTCACGTCGGTCGCAATAAATATCTTAATTTGACGCAGCACTCTGGTACATTCAGTCTGCGCACTTCGTTCGTTATCGTTATGTAAGAGGCGAATTCGCGTCAGATGGAGAATTCAACGAAACGAGGTTAAAACTCGGGACGAAATGTCGTGCAAATTTCCTAAGGACCGACTTCGTTGATGAAAAGAGCGTCTCTGAAACCTCGAGGTGCGAAGTGTGGGAATGTCTGATACCTTCCGCGGAATAACGGTAACGAGTACTTTTGTGATTTCCATGCGTCTCGTTTGATGTCGTTGTAGTTTCGGGTTTTCTTGACAACGCGACAGTTTTATTATACGTGAGCACACTCTTTTCAAGAGTCACTTCGAAAAATAGATTTCTTCTGAACACAAAATTGCACTCGATACGATCGTTGCGCGAGTTTCTTTGAGAATCCGTATTCAATTTTACTTTTCAAGTGCTTTTAGTATATCGAATATGGAAAAAAATTATTATTAGATTTTGTAAAGTAAAAACCAACACAGCTGTGTTCCTGTAACTTTCCCGAACACATACACATATAATGGCACATTGTCATATTTCACGTTGTGAATCGTGTAGCTCGAGAACCGGTGTTGGAATACGAGAATTTCCAGAGCGCTCACGCAGGTGTATTCGCCGAGTGATTCTCGAGGGAGAAGATTATCTCGAAAATTGGTTGTAATATAACTCAGCAATGTTAATTGCATGTTAAAAAATGTAAACTTATTTTATCCGGATATTCTTCGCATAATTAATCATATTTCTGTTTTTTGTTTATTTTTTTTACACGCCAAGCAATATTGTTCGATACGCGATATTTGATGCTTTCGATATGATTATTATATTATCAATTAACGTAACAATAAGTTACGGCAAAATATCTGTTTAGTCATGCGTGTGATTTTTAGAAATTGTGAATTTTAAACATTCATAATTATAATAATATTTAACGTAAAACGTTGCTGTGTGCTGTTAAAAATTATATCGCAAAGATATATGCGCGAAACAAAATGCTTTAAATTTTGTTTCGAGCGCTTTTTATTTTTACATCACGTAAAACGTTACGTTACGTGAAGTCTAGAGAACATTTATTTGATCGTCACTTCGGATCTTTCACGCGAGATCATTTCTCGGTTAGTGCGGTCCATGTGTGCGTACACATGGACCGCCGTAAGTTCGAAGATTTGCACGTACTAAAAGCTCTGTAACTTTCTGCTCGTAATACGTTCCGGCACCTTAGGTTGATTAAGCGTCCGACAGGCTGGTGCGCGCCGGCAGGACCGTTGCTAAATGTTTCGCATCTGTCACCGAGCTTTTCTGCTACCGAACTACCTGTCCTGCACGCGCCAACACACGCGTGTTTACGTATATATGTATATACGCGAAAATGAGTCTATACGTGAGGACGCGGGAAAAACAGAGAAAAAACATACTGCCGGTCATACCGCGTCGAGAGCAACGCGCCACTCCTCCACTACATTCATGGCCATTCTTTAGAATCTAGCTCAACCTACTCGCTCGCAGTTGAAAATATCCAAGAAAATTTTCGCCCACTGACTCTGCAAACATTGCCCTAAATCTTATTATCTTGTTTTTATTGTTTTAGCTGGATATTTAAATTAACGACATGTGCTATATTTCCAATATTTTAATCTCATTCAAGATCGGTGAATTGCTGGTTCCTTAAATGCAATATTTTTTGTGAAATTCTGATTCTCGTTTTTACATAGACAGAATTTGCTTGAGTTTTTGGCATGTTCTTATCGTGATAACATCTCTCTTGATCAAAAAGAAATGAAAGTATAAGAAAAGAAAGTTTTTCTCATGTTGGGACGATTTCCAATTTCGCGACCATCTTGTCGTGAATTGATTCGTCAGAGATATATGTAAGACTTTCGTGGCAATTTATTACAAGCGAATATTTTTGCTTTGTGTGTTAACCTACAATAGTTTTTTTTATGTGTTTTTTTTATTATTCTTTTATTTTCTATGCGGACTTTTTTCCATTTTGACACAGAAACACGTGCAAGCATCTGTACAAGAGTATTCGGCCGGGTATCGAAACTTCTGCTATAGTTCTCATAATTTCATCTCTCACTCTCTCTCTTTCTCTCTCTGTCTCTCTTTCTCTCAGCGTAATCCAGACGGCTAAATTACGCATAAATGTACCGTGCTCGTGTCCTCGTAATATCACCTATGCACCGTCAAACCCACGAACCTAGTGACAGCTGAATCCGCCTCGATGTAATGCTCTCTCGCTTAGATGCAGGTGCGTGCATCATCCGGTATATTGGTACTCGTCATCAAACGGATCCGGCCCATACAGCTCTTGTACACAGCAGCGAAGGAACGTTAATCAGGACGATTTCCCGCACAATTCTAATCCGGACGCGTTCAATCTCGGGGGAACGGGTAGAGACCGTGAGGGTTTGCAATACAATACAAACAAACGGAGTTTGGCTCTTGATTCGTGCGGCCCAAGATCGGAGCCTCCAGTCTGTTGCGTATATGCGTGTGACGTTTATGGGACGGTGACATCCTGCAGGAGGCATTACGACCGGTAGCCTAGTATCTCCATAGTCTTGGCCGGTCATATCCGCGTAAGCTTCTAACCACTCGATCTTATATACGGGTCTGTACGTGTCTTCGGTAAGTTACGTTGCTGATATCCGAGCAATAAATTCTCGGAAATCAGCGACAAGACAGCAATCTGTTTCCAAAGGATGACGAAATATCGAGAACTTTATAATAAAACGTGGGATAGTTTCTTTTGCGTCCATTTTTAATCCAAATCCTATCAGCGATATTAATCGGTCGAAAATAAAACAAACAGGCAAGTAAAAGAGTGTTTTTTTTCCATTATTTATTCAATTGTAAAAGCAAAATGAATTTTGTATGCGCGATTTATATCGAAGACAGTTGAAACACAGTTGCTGCACTGTGCTGCAACGTAAATATCTATTTGAATGTATCTATTTGGATGAGCGTAGGTAAATTTCAACGGAAAATATTATTTGCATGCTAATATGGTAGTTTTAGTAGCGATAAATAAATGTTATTTTTTAACGATCTGACTGACTAGAAGTTTTATATTTTTTCGTTACGTATAAATTTTCAAAATAGCACATAAACGTGTTTACTTCCTTTGATTTTCTCCCGCACATATGACAGTTAATTTCGGCGGGTAACATCGTGTTCTAAATTTCAATTACTTTACTGGGAAGAGATGACAATAAAATTTACACAAAAAAAGTTATGTACGCTAGATATATCTCGCATATTTACACTCTCATGTGGTTTGAAATCAAATAACGTTGATATCACTAATTTTCTTTTTGACCAAAACCACTTTTACGTTTGTTGCTGTAAAAACAACAAAATGTTTGTCTGCGGTTATTTCAGTATTGTGATATTACTAGAAATAACGATTAACAAGAGAATAAATGTAAATATTCGTTTTCTCCCGTTTGTAGTAAATATATCATATTTTAACACACAGGAGAATAGTGCGGTGTGGCTTTATTGTAAATAAACTTTTGCGTAAATATTACAGTTAAAGATATTGCTAATGTGTAAACGCGCGTTGAAACAGCAGGTGTGCGAAAAAACGTGAAAAAAAAAAAAAAAAAATATGATAAACATCATTTTTTGTGTTATTGCATATGCGGGCTTGAATTATTTTGTTAGATGCATTCAAGGTAGGACTATAGGTTTTTTAGGAAAGAAATTTCCCTGATGAGATTTCTTACCTAAGAAATCTCAAAGCGCGTCTTACGCGTTCGATACAATCAGGATATAAAAGGCCTCGATTGGGTTTGGTCGAATTTAAGGATCATTAGTAAACGCCTACGTACTACACGTAGGTAGATGAGTAAGCTGATTGGATTTATCTGATCGGCGAATTGCCAAGGGGGTAGGTAAGAAGAGAAAGAGAATTGCTGCGCGCTCCCGCTTTTCTTCATTTCCTATTCCTGCCCGTTTCTTTCTCACTCGGGGCGAAACTTCTTTTTCTCGTCGTTCTATTCGCTTGCTTCTGTCTGTCTCGCTGTTTTTTTTCCTTTGCTCGAGATAAAAGTTGAATAATCCCGCCGAGCGGCGGTAATCCTGCTTTACCTATAATCCGAGCTTTGGTTAATTTATTATTCGCAAAACTGTGCACTTCCCTCTCCCACGACGAAGCGGATTGATTGATGCACGTGGACAAGCTTGTTCGGAGACAAGCAAGTTTTATGCTTGTTACAACACGGAATAAGAAAGCACGGAAACAATCCTTTCTCAAAAAGTGCATGCGTGAAGATTTCATTTTGTATTGTCTTTTTTCCTGCGATTAATGATTGGTTCTCTTCACGATTTGCCTTCGTACAATTCGAGTCGCTCAAAAGTTAAAGAGCTTGGCGTGTTACATAATCGTCATATTATATTGTCAGTATATATTATAATTATGGAAAAATTAAAACAAAAATTATAAATATTATAGAATTTTTATAAAAAAAAAAGATCGCTTAAAGAAAGATACAATACTTGTGTAATGTATTGACGCACAAGATAATCGCGTGACGTTGTAAAAAATAACAACGCGACCGGACACGCGATCGTGCCTGGCATCATCATGTAGCATCGTTTTTTCCATTAGTCCTTACTCTTTATGGTGATGTACTGTTTCTTGTGAAACGCGGACTTGTTGGCACACGGTTGCACGTCACGCGATTTTCCGATCGACCGTTAGCGACGCTTACAACACCGCGTGCGCCTGAACGGCCAATTATATTTTCAACGATCGATAAAATGATGGCGTCAGCGGATACCGAGCGACGCCAGATTGCCTGTAAATGACGAACAGCCGGTTTTACTATTTTATAGGTTCGCACGCGCGCCAGCCTTAATTGGATCATTTAATTGAACGTTGAGCGAGAGAGATTTAGGACGAGCTAATTAATTCACGTGTTTAGCGTCGGGATTAGAATTACCATCAAAAATAAAACACGTATGATTTAAGACTCTCGCGTAGGCGACGTAACATTTTCTAAATTGATATTTAATTACTGGAGAAACGTAAATAGCATCTTTGCGGTTGTGTCCTTATATCCGTATCGCCTCTTATATATATTGCCTCTTGACTCTCTCGAGAGGAGATATTAAATGACGGTTTAGACGGCCGGCGAACCTGAATGATCCACGTCAAGTATCCGGTCTGTTGATCTCAGAAGACATTTCCGCTTCATGCTCGAAGACACTTAGGATGGACGTACGAAGGAATGGTCCTATCTGATCAAATGAGCACTACCTTTGAGGACGGTTATGGCGGCAGACGTAAAGACCGAGCTAAATAGCTACTCTTCGACAGACATTGTCAGCTTTGTGAGGCAGAAGTCTTAAAAATTCTACTACCCTATCATCATCAGATGGAAAGAAAGAAGAAGAGAGCGACATAGACGAGAAGGAGAAGAAGAAATTCTTGACGGCAAACGCAGCACTAAAATTTATCATCTATCTTTGTGCCCCGAGGGTCGGTTCCTTGATGTTTTCCGTGCGGTGCTATCATCTCTCGCACCAACCACCTCTTTCTTATATGGTGTTAGGTCGCTCGTTTGGTAATAGGATAAAACTAGATTTCTATGTAGTGCTTGGACCTATAAATAAGCGCGCGGAATATGAAATAATGTAATCTCTGCATACGTCAACGAGATTTTATTGCTGGAAAATGTGTTGTTGCTTTTTCACTTATGAAACGTGCGTGCCAATATTCATAGGAGAAGTGACAACTATTCCATTTGATTTTGTCGACATATTACATTAGTTTGCGGAATAAAAATGAATTCAATATTAGATACAAAAATAGTATGGAATTTGCGCAACGTCGTGCTTCGTGTGGATTCGATATTGAAATGAAAATGACGATAATGTGACTGAAAAAAAAAAAACTTTATTATTTGTCTCTCGCGAATATATTATATTATATTTACGACATGACATATATTAACGTTAAAAACATTATTCTCGAAAAACGGATTACAATATTTAAAATTCCAATTTTGCTATAAAAATCGCGCTGTTTTTTTTTTCATTTTGTTTTCATTTTATTTTACGCCGAGCGCGCGCGATACGGCGATGCGGAACAAATCCGTGATTGCAATTGATAAGCATCGCATTGATGTTGCATAATCCAAGAGCCGTGTTAGAAAAAGCATCCGGCACATTGAATTCCGAATACGCGGACAATAATTCTTCGCGCGAACGTATTTCCGGCAAACCACAATAAGGTTGTATCCGATATTTTCAATGCGTTTCGCTTCTAAGCGTCATAGGAAACGAAAGTTGCCGAATTGAATGGCATAATCGAATTCATATATGCGGCATAAATATATATATATATACGTATTATATATATATATATATGTCGCGCGTAGTCACGCTAAAGTGTCAATTTTCTCGGAATTAATGCGTTATCGGATTCACAAATTGTTTGCAATCATGTTGATTACACCGGTTATTCATGTATTCTAAAGCCATTGTTTGACCGGTTTCAATCTTGTCTGGTTGATAATCTCGTTCCTATGTTTCTATCTTGTCCCCGTATGTTCTCCTTGTCGACAGTATAGGAGCCATTGATTTTCAGGATGTTGGACGTAGCTCTCGGTGGTAACCCGCAAATAAACCTAATCACGAGTACAGTGTTCTGAATTGTCAAGCCACTTTCCGTGGTGCTCGCGCCGAGGTTGAAATCAGATTACTATCTCCATCAACCGAGAGACGTTCAACGTTGATAATCATCGCGGATCTTTAGCAGCATGTGACAGCTCTGTGTCAGCTCTACAATCGTGTAAAGGCAGCGTATCTTGTATCAACGATATCGAGCGAATTTTCGTTAAAACACTTGATGATCTGTTTTGTCTCGCGCGAGAGAATGATCCCATTTTTTAAATCATTATTTTTATCGCATAATTTTGTATCTTTCTACTTTTTTCTCTTCTTGATTAAAATAATCGTAATTACGATGTTTGCAAAGCAGACAGAACACACAGAAAGTGTGTATTTGCAACAGTCATCTGACATACATTTCACGGAAACGTCTTGTATACAAGCGTGTATACATGATGTATACAAGTCGAAGTGGGGGACTATGTACTGGAAGCATCGCAAATTTCCTGTTTGCTCGTTTCATGGAACAATGTCTTCTCTCTCGGTGAGATCTTTACGCTCTGGCGCTGTAATGAGGGCGGATGAAGACAGCAGGACGGGTAGATTTAATTTCCTTCGGTCCCTATCATGCTTCTTTTCGGTCTTCTTCACTTTCGCGGCGCCTAATTGTTCTTTCATTTTCCGACAGTGTTCTTTCGTAAAACCGATGTTCCCGAGGGTCTCAGCGGGTTTGTTTTTTCCCGTAGTTAGGATTATATATTACGACTTTCTTACATTTATATATAAATTATCTTGTGTATTTCAATTATAGGTAAAAAAAATGAGATATCGGATTATTGAAAAACATGATGTTATTTTTCGAATACTTAATATTGCATTCTTCCGCTAAAACGACATGGTATAAAAATAGGAAAAAGTTGTTAAAGTGTAACATCATAATTTTCACTATATAAAAATAAATTTTGCGCGATAAAAAGAATTTTTTTTTTTTTACATCTTACTTCGCGCTTTTTTTGTCATGCAAAAATCCTACGGAGATGTGCTCGCTCCCAGATGACACACTCCATCAACGCGCGCGTATGCTTTCCTGCTCCGCTTTTTTCGTCCTGAATGGCAACGGGAGTGGTGACGGGAGGCGCCTGGGATATTACTCGGCGAAAGAAAAAAAATCGAAGTTTCGATAGAGGGATAGAAGGATGTGAGCCGGTGCGATTCTCGATCAGTGACTTCGACAATTTCGCGTTTCTACGGAACGAAAAGAAGTTGCGAGTCGCCGGACACGTGTTACCGGCAAAAGACTTTCGAAACTTCGGCTTGGACGTATGAGAGCGCGCGACACAAATGAAGAAACTCATAGATAGACAGGTTTTTTTTTCTGATCAATGGTCTTCTTTGCATACTGTGCGTCCCGGTGTCATATGGTTCATTTTGCCGACAACTTTATTTCGATCGAAGAACTCGCTGAAAGAGTCAAAATAGGTACTGAGCGCGTCTTTACTTCTCGGTTACACACAGACAGAAAACTGCGCAAGTTATCGAAAGATTGTATTTATGTGTTATGTCTGTTACCAAAAAGTCTCTGACACAGCGTGTACGTAAACTTTGGTGGTTGAGTAATCTTCGTCGTGTTTTTGACAGTACGCAAGTTTTGAGAGCTCTTTGAACTGGTAGCTTCACGCAGTAGAGAAGATAGCGGGCTGTAAATTCTCGTGTAACACGTGTCCCAAATATACGGTTTTTCGTTGAAATTTCAGTTCACTGGTTCCGTCGAAATCGGGGACGCATCGTGCACCATGCATGTCAGCGCGTACGTTTTTCGCAGCTGCGAATATATATTGACGAATACGAATGTGCTACGGTCTCTGCACCGCGTCTGTGAACGTGGCTAAAAACCAAATACATAATGCAACCAGCGGAAACGTACACGCGCAATAATTAATGGAGAGTTGCACACGCAACAATAAAATTACGCCAAAAGTAGTTACTTGCTACTTTAGTGTTTCTCTCTCTCTCTCTCTCTCTCTCTCTCTATTATGCATTGTAATATTATATATGTAATATAAAAATGTATGTGCAATTTTTGGAACAACATTGTCACTCTTTAAAAAAACATTTTTTCCATCGCGTTTAGAGGCAAAGAGAGAAAGAATATACACGCCATAGATTATTTATTCAATGGTACATTTTATACATAGATGAACATATACATAACCCAGAGATTCGCATTATATTTATACATTAAATAAGACAACCGAGCATAAATTTTCTTCGTGTACAAATTTATACAAATATACATAGAGGTAGGTACGCCGTGAAGTTAAAAGCATTCCCTGCTGAATTGAGCTCCGGGATCTCGCTACATTAATCGTATGTAAAGAGAAGAGAGAACAAACGGGTCGAGTACAGTTTAAAATCCTCCCGAGTGTTCTCGATCATATCGACAGGTGCATTTTGCCGCCACACGCAGAGCGGAAAGGCCGTCTGCCAATGTGATCCAATTTTCGTTGCAGTCGTAATCGTCATATTTTATATACGCGCGCAGCCCTTCCATTTACAATAAACTTGGCAGTTCCCGTGTTCCGTGATATAAACCGTCGGTCAACAATATTCGCGCGCATTGACCGAACTTCCCCCGGCCAATGGTGATGCTCCCGACCCCGACCCTGCAGCATTCGTCCTGACTGCGAGGAATCTGAATCGTCATGATGCGAGCCATGCAATCCGCGAGTCGATCGTTGCGCGGTCGGTGCTTCCAGTCGTTTCTGCCATGAGGCAGCGCGGCGCACGAGGTTTGCGCACTCGTCGCGCACACCATCCTCTGATATTTGGTCAGAGCAACCACCGTCGAGAGAGCGTAGAGCTCGGCTTACACTTGCAAATGTATTCGACTGGTGTCGACATTGCATTAGCAACCCGGCTACGCGAAATTGTTCGGCGAACTGTCGCCGTTATCGTCGCGGACAGAACGAGAAAGAGAGTAGTCGTGACTCTGTATCGAGCGTCCCGGTTCTTGTTTATATTTCACCATAAGCAGCTCGAATGACCAAATCCCGGATTATTCCGAAACCACGGTAATGCTGGCAAGCAAGCCATCATCCGCGCTCTCTCTTGCTATCCCGAAACGCTACTCGACAGCGAAATTGACGCGAGGTCTTGTTTAGGATTAAATTTGTGGCAAACCTAATATGTTGTCTTCCAGTGACGAAGATAATTTTATTTAATATTTCCAAATATTTGCTCGCACGTGGAGTAATTTATGTGTAATAATCGCACTTCGAAAGCGTAAGCTCGCGTAGATTTTGTACGATATTTTATCGCGATATTACTATTCACAATTAGTCCTCATTATCATTCTCATTATACATAACGTGGTTCATCCATGGCCTACGTAGTGTTGTAAAAAGGCGTCAGTAACTTCTCATACTATTTTGGCAAGGGTTCAAGTGGACGGTTTGGGTTAAAGGTGAAATTGATCGTAGTTGGGTTAGGGTTGGTCAGGATAAAGGACGTGAAATTATGATGTTACGTTAAAAGAAGTTTTCCTAGCGCTTTCGATCTGGCATCGAGCCAGAGATATGTGCATAAAAATAATAACGTCTACTTTTCATTGTTAATTTTTTTCTGTTTTCGCAAAAAGCGTACGTTGCTTATTTTTCTGCTAGAAGTATTCTGAAAACATAATTCTATAAATGTTTTTTATAACCATAAAATGTGCAAGTGTAATATATATAGGAAACTGAAACAAGTTTTTTTTTACAATACTTCTATGACTCAAACTGAAATTTGTTGAGAAAATAGCTTTTGTGGCTTTTTGAATTTGTTGTGGCGGATCGTTTAATGTTATTGACACTTGTGAAGCAAAGAGAGAACGCAAATGCGCATTAATTTGCCGTTATGCAAGAAAATTATAACAATTTCATCATAATTATAACAATTTCAATCATAATTATTTTTAAGAACATTTTTACTTTTGTACGTTTAAACGAAATTAATTTAAAACTAGTAATAAATTTCTACGGGTAGTAAGAGCCGTTTGCTGGATGTTTTGCAGATAAATATATTTTTTAAATATATTTATATTTTAAGAGTGTAAATGCTTACACATTATTTTTGAATTGAATGTTTCAATTTTAAATAATTCTTAAAATTCTTAAAATCATATAGGATGCTTGATTTGCATCACATATATGAGAATACCTATTTTCCCTTCCTAATTACTTTAGAAATTATATTGCGAAAAAAAAAACACCTCCAGCCAGCAGTCGAATCTCGAATCTTTTCGTACCAACGCCTTTTCTATTCGGCCACCAAGACACATGATGTTTTTCTCGCAATATCTCGTATATGATAATCTGTGATAATAATGTCAATCTTCCACCGGCGTGTTTCTTAAACGAATTTACTTTACAATTTTGCACGCGCACAACGAGGTCTCGGATTTAACAGATTTTCTTCTTAACTAATGTGTGATTAGCTCAAGAGAGACACAACAATGAGAAAAAAAATTTAATTGTCAATCTATCAAATATGAACGCAATTTCTTAAGTCCTTTGTGGCGCTCAATAACGAAGTCGCTGGAATTTCCTTCCGCTCGGTACAATCGTGCATCTCATCAATCTCCTTACATTATTCCAAAAGGAAGTTGCGCGTCTAACGTATATTACTCTAGTATCTACCTCGATCAATAAACCTTCCGTCTGTTCGGCGCCTATAGACATTAAGCGCCAATGAAGCTGCTGAGGAATTTTATACCGTCGCTTTTACTTTAGTCCACAGAGATTTCGGAGTCGATTTGAAAGGAAGAATCGACAATGTATGTACTTAGTTAACGTGTGGAAAGGTTATATGTGTAATTTTCCGCTCACTTTCAGTTTCTCTCCTCTCTTTTCGTCCCGCTGTTTCTTATCTCGCTTCCTTTCACCTTCTTCCCTATCCATCTTTTCTCTCTCTCTCTCTCTCTCTCTATTCTTTTCTCATTTTCTTCCTTGCTGTCTCCGTCGCAGTCGAGTTATCAGCAACTTTCCACTTTAACTAACAACAATTCAGTAAGCAAACAATTAAGCCTCGGCTCGTAGAAACTTCGTATGCTGTCAGACTACGTTTGTCGGGTCGTGGCAGTATTACAGAAAGCTGCTACACGAAATTAAAGTATTAACGAGGCACGCCGTTCCCCGTGGAGCCCGTTTCAAGCAAGATACTGCTAGTGCAACAACAAGTTTCGTGGCTCGAACGTCGTCCAGAATATATACTCTAGCCGGGGTGAATTCTTCATGAGGTCCGATGGCGTTGCAGATCCCAGGGAGCCAGCAGTAAAGCTGTCTAGCTCGGCTTATCTGCATTTCGAATTGATAACGGAAATTTTTGACGTGTTTTAGTACGCAAAAGATGTTGTCGATCTACGGTTATTTGCATATACAGAGTTACACGTGAAAGTAATTAAATATATATAAAAAGACATAATATTAAAAAACGTGTCTACTATAAACGTACAATAGAAAACACAGGTGTTTATATACACAAGTCGTGCGCGCGCGATATCTCCGCGATACGAACCGCGCATTCGTGAACGCGCGCGCGCGCTGGTCAACGCTGGACATCTGAATAATTTAAAGTCATTAAAGATGATTTCTCGAGCACCAAACGACCGGGAATTAGCGCATAATCAATGGGATTTCAGACGTTAGTGACGTACGAGTGTTATGGTATTAGCGCGAGTGCAGCTATTGATTATGGATCAATTGCATTCGGGAAGGTCCAATCGGTGGTTACGGCCCTGTGAGGAAACTGCACAATCCTGCGATGATGCATCGGAACGTCGGTAATTCCCACGATGCGCCACCCCGCCATTCCATTCTGCATAATTCTGACTAAAGTGTTCGGTCTGCAAGTCTGCCGGCTTTCGTCCGATTCCGCTTGTTTCTGGGTCGATCATTTCCAACTCTCACGGTGTGCCACGTATGCCCGCATACGTCTACAACAGCGGGGGGAGGGAAGCACATATCACGCATAACCCTCCACGGGGGTATCTTCTATTTAACGCAGTGGTTCTCGAAACTTCCGCGCTCAAACTCCAAACCTATTTCCCCTTTCGCCGTTCGCTTATATGCACGTAATCTATTCATGGGAAAGTCGAAGAAGAGCATGACCAGTAGTTTACTCAGGGCTCGCTCCGTGTGACGGCTATTAATCATTCGCTCGCAAATTACATTCATTCGGGGCGATGTGCCCGAGAGAGGAAGAGAGAGAGAGTCAGCGCCGTTATATCTCATAAAGCTCCACGCAATCCCGGATTGGACCTTCTGTCGATTTCGAGATTTATCGCGTAACCAGATATGAAATAATTGAACAACGTTGTATTTGCGCTGTATCACTGTAATCGCCCGCCGCCACGTCGCGGAATCTCGCGCTGCAACGGATTATGTTTCGTTGAAAAACTATTTACGCGCGTGATAGCGCGCATAATGGGGAATCGCGTCTCCGAGAAGTGGCTTTTGCGCGATTTACGCAAACGAGGACAAGAAAAAGTAACGCAATTGAATGCGACTATAATTGAAGTGCGAGTATATTTGAGTCCTTTAGATGCGGTACCGCGATTTTTCGAAAAGCCGCGCGCGCTATGATCTTGATATAGAATGCAATCTCCGAGAACTTTCCGTTGCGCAAATTAACGAAGATCTGCGTTCGTCGACGTTTCTTTTCTGTTTTGTTTCTTTTCCTTGTTGCTTTAATGCCGTTATTTTGCGCGAGTTTCTCATCCGACTCTACTCCTGACGAAAGAAAATTGCACGACCGCACGTAACAATGATCCTCGTCGTCTTGTTAGCAACAACCGTTCGAAGAACGAAAGATTAATTGATCTTCTTTATATTGACCGCTTTTCTAGCGAAAACTTCGTTACTTTGTTTTATATCAGAGATTTCCAATGTTAGCCGACATATTGACACCGACAGAACTAATTTAGAAACACGATAATCGTCTAAATGTCGGAGAACAGTTGATATATACACACCAGATGTCTGAATCTTAATAAGCGTTCGTTGAAACTATCGAATAAACTTAGCATTCACTAATTTTGTGAAAGCGCAATTAACGTAAATTTCAAATAAATTGTTGTACAATTTTTAACGCGTTTGTTGAACTTGAAGTTGTTTTTAGTTTTTAAAACTTATTACACTTTACACAATTTCACGCTTAAAAATAATATAATACGCGCGCTGAAAACAGATTTACACTATGTAATAAATTAGCACGCGTTCTCACATCGTGCTGAGACTTTTAGTCAACAGCATATTTCAGCAAATGCGGCATAAAATATAATATTTCGCGGATTTTCTGGCAGACGGTCGCCGCTAAAATCTATGCGCATAACGTAACGCGTCCGTAATTAGCTCGCTCCGGTGCATTTTACGAGTGTGGTAACGTCACTTGATTATACGACCACTTAGAATATTAAACGATAAAGCATGGCCGAACGCATTGTCGGAGCCGATAGCCGTTCGAGCCCGCTTAATTCGCCCTGCACGTCGTTTAAACCTTATTACGTACGTGCATAAGCGATCACGCATGCCTGTTAATAAATTTCTGCTCACATGCCGTGAGCAGCTCGGAATCGGTATTTTCCTAACCGCGAGCTACCGACGCGGTAATTGCGCGGATAATAATCGACGCTCATGAGCCGGAAGAAAGGAGAGAAGGGAGCGGAGCTGCCGCAGGGAATGTACTAGATCGTGCTTGATATGCAGCGATTAATTTATGACACTTTACTTCGCCAAAATGTTTTCACGTGTGAGGAATAGCCGAGGAAGGATGTCTTACACACAGACGGAATTAAATATCGGACGTAAATACGGGGATTTTTTGCCGTTTGGGTATAAAAAGCGAAACGGAATGTATAAAATATATTAAAATTGATCAAAAAGTGTTTGTTGTTCGCACACAAAGAAAGAATAGGTTTCATCGGAACATTGTTATTAAATATTTTTAATTTAAAATATAGAAAATTGTGTCATATACAAACAGCAGTGACGTGTATATACGTATACACACGTGTACGGTACAGAAGCAATATAAAATATACTGAAACATTATTTCACACGAAACATACGGCTTTGGTAATACAATTTCAGCAGTTTAACAAGTTCAACGTTGTTTCATTTTGTCTAGTTTGTTCGCGATGGAACTTTACGCGGACTGTGATAATATTGGCAACAAACTGATCGTAACAAACACTGTGAACGTATACGAAATACAGGTACAATAACGGTATTACTGATTTGATGATGTTCGCATATTATTGCTTTTTAAATAGGACGCGGGAATGTTTCATCCTGTCGTTGTTAAACGTATTGCGAATTCAGTTGCCATCACGCAATATTCACGACCGGTTTTGATTATTATTACCGTTGCAAATTTAAATCGTCGACGTAACGCTAATTATTTTTAGAAATGGTTTTTTTTTTTTTTTATTCTCGATACGAATCAATTTGTTCTGATGTTTCTTGACATGTACTTAATCTGATTCCGCTAAACCGGAAGGAGGGATCGGCTTGCATCGAAGATCGCGCGCTGTATTTTCAATTACTCGTGAGAATTAATAAGCAATTGTGATGCGAAATATTGTTTCTCGCGTAGAACGTGAGAAACATGTTTTTTTTCCATTTGATTGAAAAAATAAAACGGCGTGCAGCGAGAATACGTTGAAACATGAAATTACACGCTTGTTGAGATTTACCTTGCGCGAAAGAGTTTTTTTTTTTTTACACACGCAAATTTATACATCAAATTTCAGTGTATATTGCTTGTAAACAAACGCGGAACGCGCGGACATGATAATGACACGTCGGAATGGAATTGCCAGTGATTTTACGTAGTGAATTAAAAAAAACAAAAACAAGATAATAGCTGCACGAGGGGTTAAAAATCTTGAAATTATAAGCACTCGCTCGCAGTCACACACACGAAAGTGAAAAACTGGCGCGATTCAACGCGGCGTGAAATTAAGTGGTTTCGCGGAGATTAATACCAGCCGATTACAGCTAAAAATACGTTCCCGAGCAACGGCCGACATGGCCGTTCGCCGCGTAATTGTATTCTTTTTTTTTTTATTATGCAAATGCGCGCGGTGCTTGCGTGCGGATATCGCTGGGCTTTGCGGCAGTCGCGTGCGAATTTCTTTGTACAACGTATCGTCCGCCGTTATTAGCGGCCGCGGCTTATCGGGACGCGTATATGATTGCATAACAATCCTGACTTTCGAGCTTATTGCGCGCCGTGTACTTTCGTTTGCGGCTGATAACACACACAGTCCGACCATCAATCACTGCGGTAATGCTCCCGTTCTGCGTATCGCTGCCGCCGTCGTCTCATTTTTTTTCTTCCTCATGCGATGACTAATTCGCATATTCCGGGCCAGGGGCTGTAAAAAAAAAGACGATTGCATTCCCCTCCGGGAGTTGATACTCGACGCGAGTGCATTCCGGCCGGTGGCGATGTATTATTCAACGGTTGCCTTTTTTCATTCGCCAAGAAAGTAATGCCTATCGTAAAGTTGACTGATTGGGGGACAAGAAGGGCAAAATGCGCGCCGAGAATACGCTGATAAAAAAAAAAGCTCACTCGAGGCGAGCGCGTGTAAAACATAAAATAAAAAAAAAAAAAATAATAATGCAACGCTCAAGCTTTATGCATTGCGTAGGTGCAGTTGCGATATAGCATGACGTCACATTTGTTTTAAAAAAAACTCTGCTGCAACATAAGACTATTAGTACTTGCGGCACCTTTTCTCTTTATCGCAACCTATTATTTAGCACTTCTGCGAGAGTTTTTATGCGCGTGCGTGATTTTGGCGAAAAATACTAGATTTTTGAAATTGTGCAAGCTGTATAAACGCACGTTTAAGTTTAAATAAATACATAAATTGTATATTGATTTTGAAATTAATATATTAGGTTATCTTTAATTAAAATAATTAATTTGTGATGTGTTGATTAAAAATTATGACAATGACAATGAGTGGGTATTTGCATATTTAGAATATTTTCGGATGAATAATTATATTTTGTCTGAATATAGTTTCAAATTGATGATCGAAACAACTGATAAACACAATCGAATAGTAACGAAGAATTCTGTGACAGCACGGCGACTGTGATATAAATTTGTTGTGTCAATCACATTATGCAAATTCTACTTTGTTCGCAACACACAATAAATATTTCCGTAAAATAACGCATCGTACCAATAAATGCCAAGATGACCAGAAAGGAAGACGTAAAGAAGAAGAAAAAAAGAGTGAGACCTATGAAACTCGCTGCTCTAGTCGTCTCTGCTATACAGGACTTACGGGAAACCAAAGGATCTACATCGAAGCAAATCGCGGGATACATTAGTTACGCCTCGAGCTTGTCTGAACAACGCGTTAAACGTCAAGTGAGACTTTGGATATATATTTTCAATCAAATATTTGTTACAAATTTGTGTATTTTGTATGTGATTATTGACTTTCGTGCGCGACACGACAAATTTAATCGAGTTTAACGAATATCTTAATAATTATCTCAGTATCATTGTTTTAACTGAAAGAACGATAACGTCGAAATTAAATCCAACACGTCAGAGAATTAAAAAAAATTTTTTTCCTACTTTCTCATATCAATCACTGTCACGGGCATGCGTATGTAAAGCGCGTACGAGTGCCAAGTTCATGTCAATTTCGCGATTCGTTCTGAATAACGATATTTTAATGGATAGAAATTCAAAAATTCTGTAGCTCTTTCCTCAGAAACGAAAGAAAATTACGCAATTGTATCATTTATTAATACTTGCGTGATTACAATTAAGAAATACGTACATGCTATAGTTTTTTTAATTTTTTTAAATTTTTTTTGACAATATTATTTTATTCTGCGGAGATTTTTAGAACATTCGCGATATCTTTTTAGGTGAATGCGGCTTTAAAACGAGGTGTGAAATACGGTATTCTGCGAAGATACCGCGGTCATTATTTTCTTCCAACTGGCGACGAATTGGATCGCGCGAATCGTATCGCCATGCGATTCGCGAGATTGTCGATGCCCGCGCCGCTTCTCGCGAAGATCAATTCTGCCAGAGTAAAGAACCGTAAGAGGCTTCGAAGAATTGTTAACGGAAAGCGAAAGAGCAAAAAAGTTTCGAAAACGCACCACAGTCTCACCTCCGTCTCAGTCAGTCCGAGTTTGGTGGACAAACTTGTCGATGACGTCGTGGTCGTGTGACGAAGTGAATTATTTACTATCTTGCGAGAAAGAGAAAGAGAGGATGTTTTCGCGAGATATGTGTCCCTGTTCTATTATTTATTTTCCACCAAACAAAATGTAGAATTGATTTATTTATTAATAAACGTTTAATTCGCGTTAATTGGATCTGTGACACAGTATTTGTATAAAATTACAGTAATCTGACACGTTTGTATTTTATATAGTGTTACCGAACAATAAAAAGATCTGTTTGTCGATCGTATTACTACCACAGACGCACATAGCTCGAATGTTCAAAAATAATACAATCAACGCTTAAGACGGAATAACGATGTGACTTTTATATACGTTCACTCGGTCATAAATTATCGTTATTAAATACTGACATTTTAATATTTCTTCGATACGTAATGGCCAATAGAAATATCGACGAGAGAGACAAGTCAATTGTTTTCTAGCGCAATGATATATCGATTTACTCCTGTCATAATCCGACGTCTGCGCCGATCTCTCGCCTTTCGCCCGCGCTGCAGAGGAGGAATTAAGTGAAATGAGGAACGGTGGGTTTTTTTTTTGCGCAAATTGCGCACCGCAAGCAAGACGACCATTTATAAAAGTTAGGAGCTTCTTACTCGGGCCGATAAACTTAATAGCTTCAGAAATTTACGGGGTTTGGCATGCTGAAGAGAAAATTTCGCGCGCCTCTGTTTTCATGCGATCGATCGTGCGCTACTTCCTTCTTGTTTTATTGGATACATCCGCGCCATTACGCCTGCGAAATAATTTTGTTCCCACTCCGTCGGGACTTGCATCCTTCCCCTTTTTTTCTCCTCCCACGCCTCTCCTTTATGCACGTTCACTTCTTGCAGCGCAATATCGTCGATGGAAACATATTTACGATGCCGTGATGGCGAACTTAACGATTGTGTAAGTTACGGGAGCGAAGAGCGAAATAATGAGTCGTAAAAGACAAACGCGAATAAAATTCGTAGACGATAGCGCGGCCGATGCTGCAGCGTGTCGGTAGTAGATGTAGCGCGTATCGATTAGATAAATCTGATAATTACGATCAATAACTTCGCACGTCGCGGTATGATGTGCTTGCTATATACAGGCTACCCGATAACGCCTGGATTAATTTGATGGCGCGATCGAATGGCTGTATAGTCACGTCCGCACAGTAAATGACGAAGTACGTCGTTTACTTGGAGAGAATCTTTCCGGGCTTCAGGAAGCTTGCTTATCACGCGCCGTTAGTCAAACTTGGCGCAGAATCGCGTATATACATATATATATATATATCGTAACGTGCATGACAAGTTTCGTAAGTTGCGTTTTGAGTTTAAAAAGGATCTGCAGCGAAGAGACAGAAAATAAAAGAGAAAGAGAAAGAGAGAGAGAGAGAGAAAAAATATTTTCGAGTTTAGATTTTTTTGTTATCGGATTTTTATTTGCGAACGTTTCTCTTTCCTCGCCGTAGAATTTTTGTTTTGCGGCGTCCGCGCGAGTTACAGTTATCGGTTTGCTTGGAATTTCGGAAGCAAACGAGAAACACACAGTTAGTGTTTCGTGAATTTGTTTCGAGACGACTGGTCTGGAATTCCGTCGGGATCCGATTAAATTCCGTGAGAGAAATGGTTTTAGTCCCGGCGGCCTATAATCTCGAAAGCATGGGTATACTGGGACAATTCCGAATCCGTTTAAATGATAATTTGAAAAGCTAGTTGGCACCTAAAGCTTCCCGCTATATCGGGTAGCGACCCGTGTAACGACCAAGCTGAGTGGGCGACGTAGGTCGGATCGCGCATATAACTCTTTACTTACTAGTTTGCATGCAGCGAACTAGTGCGCTAGCTTAAAAGTATTCGCAATATGCGAATACTTTTGTGTGCGTATGTGACATGATTTAATTAATAAATGTGTATACAGCAAGTATGTATTCATTTGTGCAGTTTGATCGAGATTTAACGGCATTTTTCCGGTGTTTAACGCGCTTGACGAAATTATTCTCTTTTATGCAAACATTTCCGAACGACATAATCCGCACACTTTCAACAAACAATTACCGTAACAAACAGTAGATAATTTTGTATAAATTTTGCCGACTAACCAGCGAGAGAATGTAACTGTGAAGCGTTAGAGTTCGCGACTACCGGGAGCAAAGTGTCAATAATTTTATTAACACGTGTTTGTTTTGCACAAAAGATACGGAAGTCATTAGCAAATTTTGCTTACGATCGCAGCGGGGTAATGCGTGGTGATTGCGGAGAACGTAGTCCGAGAGATTGAGTTTCCCCGAGAGAATATGCGTGCCCGCGTAAGAGGGTGGCAACCGAAGGCTTTGCCGTGGACACGCTATAATTGTAAGTTGCACGGCTCGGTCGTATCAAGGAGTCCGGATGAATGCCGTTAGTTCGAATTCCGCCGAGCTTCGCGGTTCCGCAACTGCAATTGCGTGGCTCGCAACCGGAGCAATGCTATTCCGACTGACCCTGGTGCTTCCGTCGCATACGAAAGAGAGAGAGAGAGAGAGAGAGACGAACACGGAGAAGACGACGCGAGTTTCTCTGCATCTGGGAAACCGGGGAATAGGACGGAAGCAGTTGCGGCGAGCTACAAAGGTATCCGCAGTCTTGAAAGTGGGCGGGTTATACTGGCGATTGCTTGGATTAATCGTTTTCCTCGGGAACATGTTTATCGTAGAATTGCTCATTGTTCTACGAAAACGTAAATTAAGCACATCCTCTCTCACACTATTACGGCAACACCTTCAAGTGTTTCAGCAAACATTTTCAGAATAATGATTTTTATTACGTTTTAAATGCTTTTCGACGTCTATATTTCACTATTAAGTATTTAACGTTATTGTCAAACTATATATTCAATATAAACTGTGCTGTTTAATCAGATTAAGATTGCAACGAGAAAGAAAAAAGAAAATATAGTTAGCGAAGCAATTTTATTTTTATCGGAGAGAAGAAGAAAGAGAGAAAGAAAAAAAAGAAGAGATGCTATCTGCTCTTTCATGAAGTATGTTTTACATCGCTGTGAAGAATTCTCGCGACATTAATGCGATTGTAAATTTTACATTCGCAGCGATGTAAATTTCGTCGAGCAAGGTAATCGCGATAATCCTTGCAGCGTAGCTATATGCGCGAGACAATTGTCTTATTCTCATGGAGCTTCTCGATGGAAATCTGCAGAATGTGGCGGAGAGCGTGTGATATTAATTAATATCACTCCGGCTGTCTCGTCGCAAGCGGAGACTTTTGCATCGACGAAAATTCAAATTCATTGTGCTCCGCTTGACATGTTTACGTGATTGTCATCCGTAAACGCTAAAGCGATTGCGCACCGGTCAGTGCATACGAACGAGATTCATTCGATGGATCCGTAGCTTATGTGTGTTCAGACCGGAATAACTCGTGTGTCGCGTTTGATTACAAGACATTTTTTTTTACTCAACCATCGGAAAATCGTATCAAGTCGAATTAATCAACATAGTCCGTAAAATCCGCAAAATGTTACATTGTTGAACGATTTTATTTAAACGCGTCTTTTATGTTAAACTGAAAACATTTTTTTCTCTCTTTCTTGCTCTCTTTACTTACACGTACACACACAAGGATTATTTTAATCCTTATTTTAATTTCATTTTTTAGCTCATTATTATTATATATTATCTAACGCGTGTCGTTTATATTAATGTACTATAATTACACAAATGGTTTGGCTTTTACGAAATTAAATGATTCAGAGAGAGAGAGAGAGATCAGCAAATTACATTATTTGAACCGAACAATACAATGCTGACCATCCGGAATCCTGTTGCGCGTGCACGAGCGCGTAAGACAATGGTCTCGCACACTCACATCTCACAGATGTTCGTAGAATAATATAGGATATTACGGTATGAGCGTGCACGCAGTTTCCCGCAAAACCGCGCACGTACACTTCAATGGTTCGTTATATTCGAGATAAGACAGAGAAATAGGAATTTAGATAATTTCCAATTTATTTACAAGTAGACCTCAAGTGGTTTAATATATGGAAAAATTGTTTCACTCTGAGAGAGAAATTTTTTAGACAATTTACATTTATTAATTATTTGTCTGTGATAATTTAGTAGAAGGATAGATTAGAAGAAACATTCCGGAATTTACACTCAACTGATTTCATAAAAACTGTTTTATTCACTAGTTATCGCACAAGATTAGATTTTCGCGCGAGTAACAACACAAATGTATAGTATGCGACAGCTCGCTGCTCAGAATTTCCGCTCTGCAGTCGCTACGGGTATTAGTTCGAGTTACAGAGACGTTGGCGTCTTCGGAGTTGCAATTGCACGGCAGAAGCAACGTAATAACTCCTATTGCACGTGGAACATGATTGCCTCGTACTGTTGCGATGTCCGCGAAACGGAATGAAAGGAGACCTGCTTCTCTGACTGAGAAACGAACAACCGGTATCTCAATAACTCTCGTAATTGTGGCAATTAATGGTTTATCCTCGTGTCTAGTTATCCATTATGTGTTATTCCAGACGCGCTAATGATCCAAGAGAACGCACAATTATTTCAAATCGGTACCTTTAATATTAGTTAGTTACGTATCGCTTTTATTAATTACACAAAATCTGTAGAAGACAATACGCGCATATTCGACACACCAGGAATGATGTATAATAAAATATGTATAATATAATAATAATACTAATATCGTATTTCAACGCAAAAATTACAATGAAATATATTATATTTCAGTGCATCTATTATATCGCGGCACAATAAATATTCTCGTGTGTCTGTTCTCGTATATCGATTTCATTTGTCCGCGAATGGTAGACGCGGTCAGGCTTAAAGGATCTAGAAGTACTGTCGTTTGACCGTTATGGTGTGTGTGTCTGTGTGTGTGTGTGTGTGTGCGGTCTTGGAAGCGGCTCGTTGCGTACGCAATCGCGCGTATTAATCGATTCCGTTCTCGGGAATACATCAAGCAGAAGACGGCCGGAGACCAAAGGGTCACCGCGCACCTCGTGTGCGAAACGAGCCTTTGGTGCCGTAAGCCGGCCAAACGGAATGCATGACGTTTCTACGATCCATGATGCCTTTTGTGGAGCTGTTCAACGTCAATGGCAATCCTGTATATAATGCATACATATATATATATATATATATATATATATATATATGTATATGTATATGTATATTTCAAATGCGCACCGAGAGAGCTGTTTTTCTTTTGCGCCCGGGTATAATATCACCGTGAGATGCTGGGAGGCATTTATGACACGAGATATAAAATATATTTGTATTGAGCTTGTAGACGAAAGTAACATATTGGAACACGTCGGCGATAACAGTTCCCATGCATGATATACAGATATTGTCAAAAAAGCTATACGAGTGCTATAATATATTATTCCTTTACGGACAGAAATGGGTCTCCCAGACCCACTTTAAGATTGCGCATCTAGTAATGGCGTTTCTAGTAAAAATTAGTTTTGATCCAAAAAAACAAAATTGAAAAATATTGACTTTTCGCAGAGATATTTGATTTTAAAGTCGCGTGAATCTCACAGACCCAGATCAAGAATATATTATGACGTATTTTTGCTCTCATGCAATTATTATACATACTATTATATGTATAGCGCCGAGTGTATTTGAAATAAGTACGAAAGGGTAGTATTTTGAAACAAGTGCGACGCAGAGCGAACAAAACGATGCGTAACAATGAAGCGCACTTTGGTGAAACGCGTTTGTTCGTGCGATGAGAAACGTCCAAAAATCCAATCCAATAAAGTAAGGTGAGTAAACAGTCAAGCAAGACGTGCAAATAGTCCGGAATATTCGGTCCAGTCACAGATTCCACCGACGAGAAATTCTAGTACAATTAATGCAAACTTTTCGATTGTCGCTACACGTTTAATTTACGAAATTTGGATAATATCTTTCCGCTTTGCCAATGAAAATTAGTAACAGAAATTAGAATACACCGAATCAGCTGCATCGCGGAATAATGATTTTAATTCACATACATAAAGGAATCAAACTTGCATCAAGCATTTGTATGTATTCTTCTGTTAAACACACAGCTCGGTTGTAAATAATTAGAATTGTTAAAACTTCTTAGTGGTATTATCCAGCGTTGTATCTCATTACGACGAAATTATATTGCATGTACACAATACAAGGCAGATAGTACACACAGAGACATTCGATCTCATTTGCAATGCAGGCCAAGAAGTTTCGCACTATCCAAGTAACGAAATATTCTACTCGCATAAATGTTTGAATCAGACAGTTTTATTAGATTAGGGAACGGCGGAGAAAGCTCTCTGCCGGATTCGCTAGACAAGTATTGCATATTTTATGGAATATCGTTACTTAGGAACACGTCTTCACCTTTGTAAGTGAGTTTATTTGACGGATTTCCTTCGTAATTGTTGTTTACATTGTTCGTGACGTATCTGCAAAATTAGTGTTTCAATTGCCGCTGTCTTAGTCGGGGCATGTTTTGGTTTAACGAATACACATAACTATGTACGTATTGCGTCCGTATCCTCTTATAATTATTGCCGCGCTATCGTCGCGTATTCCACTCGATATCTCTTGTTTCCTTTTCCGTTTCCGCGGCGCGCGACGGTCCGACCGAAATTAAAGCGTCTCGAAATAATGAAGTTAAGGTTCCGGCACATTCCTGCATTTTCCCTTTAGTCCGTCGGGAGTCCGAAGTTCGCTCGCGGACAAAGACAGTTTCGCGGCAAAACGGAAAAAAATAAAGCGCGGAGAGATGGAGGTGCACGTCCTTTCGACCCAAACCACCCCGTCGTTCCCGCGTCGCTTCCCGACCGCCAATGGCCACGTTCCGCCCTGAACACTGGTTCGTACTGTTGCCGTGCGACACCATTTCTCCCTCTCACCCTCTCTCGCGAACGACCACACGCGTCAACGAGTGCATAGGTGATCACGGGCACACGTACACACAAACAAAATGGCGTATTCACTAAAAGGGTACGAACACAGAATACGAGCGGATACAATGCGTGCTCGTTGAGGGCGGTATAGTGAGTAAATGGACACGGATCTGACGCCGAAGACATGCCTTTTCTCCCGTGCCACGAGATAATATTGTAAATCGATGTCTGCACGTTGCCCTTGGAAAAGTTGAAATTGTTTTATCCTTACGGAACTAACTTCGATGTAACGAGCGTAACTTTGTTGTAAGTGCAATAAGAATCAGATTGTTCTCACGTCTTTTGAAAGTCGCGACGCGAAGTACAAGGAACGATTGATAAATATCCGAAATAGTTATCGCACGCCAAAGTATAGCCACTTGCGGCGTCGACGAGTCAGCATTTGACATTTATTCTTCTTCTGAAAAAACTTATCAACAACAACAGCAAATGTAATACACTATTGTCGTTATCTATGCGTTTCGGATACTTATCAATCGCTTTCACGTAATATAAATTTGCAGTTAAAATCTTCTCGTTGCACGAAATTGCATATGTATGAGATCATTCTTATTTCACTTTTTTTTTCTGCATATTGTTTGGTAAATTTTGTGTTCTGTAAAAATTAATTCTCGCGCAAATTGTGAATTTGTTCGAACGTGGCGAGGTAACGTGGTGGAGCATATAAGAAAAGAGGCGAAAAACAACGTTCGATTACAGCGCGTAATATATAGTCCTATACTCACACAAGGGAGAAGTACCCGCCTCCTAAATTCTCTTAAGCCTGCTGAGTGAAAAAGGAAAGAAGACCGAGAGAAAGAACTCTCTGATTTGATAATACCCTGTGGATTTCGCGTTGGGTTTGGTGTTTCTTCGTGATTTATTCTGTGATCGTGTGTATAGAGGGCAAATGAATTTTTATGAACCATCCACTGATCAATGGTCTCTCCGAAGATTTAAATGGGAGACTGTCGTGCAGAAAAGCATCAGTCCTTCGTGTTCATGCAAAATCAACGCTAAATATTGTTCGCCGTGCTTCTGACTCTTAACCATACACTACTTTTTGTGTACATTGAAAATACGAACCGCACTGTTTCTATTTCTTCGGTCCGAAGGTTTGATTTAAGTTCTCCTTTCCGGTCCATTGGGAATCCATCTGACTTAAGATCGCGACTGAATAGTAACTACGTGCACTTAAATATTTTAACAAAAGCTTTTGCACAAAGCCTGCCGTTTAACATGAGTTTTTCTCGAGGTTTCTATTAAAAATTAATATTTAAATCTTTCATTCTGAAGGGCAAGGAAAAAAAAGAAAGAAAAAATTTGATGATAAACAATTAGGCAAAAACATACCCAGAAATATATTAGCATAATGCAAAAAAAATATATAAACGCTTATAAAAAGAACGTATGCAACAAAATAATTCAACAAATAATAGCATCTAGATTTCACACACAGATAGACGACAGAATAATAGCAAACGGAAATAGGAGATGATAAATGTGGAGCTAGAAACGAAGCTACCTTTACTTTAAACTGCAATACTTTGCGAGATAGAAATGCAAAAAAAAAAAATAAAAAATAAAAAATAAAAAAAACAGTGAAAAATAGTGAAAAGTAATATAACATGAGAAAGAGAGAGAAAGAGAGAGAAAGGTGAAATAAATTTAATAAATATTGTATATTAGTGTTTTTATACGCGAATATATCTTTTATACGTGCAATTTTTAATTAAGTAAAAGACTGTGTACATATTTATGTTTATAAACATATTTGTACAAAAATTATAATATTGAGATAGAATATGTGTTCAAAAAGAGAAGAGATAAAGAGAGAAATGAAATATATACTTATTTTTGGAATGCAACATTATATATTACGCAATATTTGATTAATAACTTTCTATCATCTCTCTTGCTTTTCCCTAGCTATGTGATGATGAAAGTTTTCAAGTAAATGCGCGTGATGTATTTTCAAACTGTAGTCTCGCTTGCATCACCGAATGAGACATGGCGATATTACTTGTCGTCTTTGTAATTTTTGTACACAGCAAGTGGACAGCAAACATCGATCCCGTGCTGCACGATGCATTACGAAGGACAGGCCGAGATGATGGCCTCTGGAGGGGTAGTAGTAGTTACCAATATAACTTTTCAGAAAACGAGTGCGTCGCTTCCCGCGGCGAATCGCATTCGTCAGTCGTCGCTTCCGCTTGCTCCATTTTTCGTCCGGTCTTCGTCGCCTGGCCTGAAAACGGTTCCCTCTTCCTCCGTCGGGATGTAATAACTCTACATTTCCCGGTCCGACGACGTCTCGCCGCGACAAATAAAACACGCCGCTACTAGACCGAACAAATCGACTTTCCGTCCTTGCTCATCTATTAGAGCAAGATCGATGACCGAGTATAGATCGGAGTCCAGGACTTCTGGAAACGATGTGGCAGTTGTTGGCCAGACATTGCTTGTTCGCTTATCCAAGTTTTATCAATTTTTCTTATTTCCAGACATGGTATATATGTATACATGCGCAGCGAACAATTTTTGATCTGATTGTTTGCGATTGTTGTCTTTTGAAGTGTGAAAAAAAGAAAAACAGATCGCAAAAGTGATTTCTTAGAGAACAGCTTGTTAAAAATATTCCAGAGTGTGTGTATACATAAATTGATGGCATGTGCTCATTTAATACAAGTACCTTTTTAGTCAAATCACTGCTACACGAGATTTTCCAGTGAACTGTATGAAAATAATTGGCCGCTAATGAATGCACTTTTAAGATTGCTCTGTTTGACCTGGTTTTACATCCGAATGGCATTTGAAGTAGTCGGGGATACGTTGCTATAGAAACCACAATTAGAAGACTATAATAGAAGCAATTATTTACTCTATTAGCTCTTTCGCTGGTGTTACGCAATTATTGATATTTACACTGTTAGCATAGAGAAAGAAACGCGTTTGTCATGTAATACATATGTATCCTACGAGTTATTTCACGGAAATTAAATCTTTATAGTAAGACAAATCGTCGAAGCTTTTTTTTGCCAATAAAATTTTCTATTTCCCGCCGAAGCGTATTACCCATTGTCTTTATACTTCAATCAATCTTCCGAAATCGAATTGTTCCGAATTTTATCCCTTGATTTCAGTTGGCACGTGTGTGTGTCGCAGCGCGGAAGAGTGGCGAAGAGAGGTCGAAAAGATAAGAAAGAAAAATGCTCACGCAGCCAACATCCTCGCGGGCGGATCCTCGCGAATTTTGCCGCGTCAGGGGAATTCTCGCAGAAGTACGGGGGCCCTTCGCCCGATTTCTCGCGCGAATATTCCCCGATAAAATATTCTTAACTGGTCGCGCGCGGTCGTATTTGAGCGAAGGGCGGCGCCCGTTGGCAGATACGTCGGTGCGCACCTCCCTCACCCCTCATTTTCCTTTCCTACTGACATAGCGATTCTTATCTCATCGTCCGCCCGAGATCTCGCGATATCTCCCCGCCAGATACGAGAAACGAGAGCGGGGAGATTCAATTATTGCTCTGAGACCCAATCCTTTAAACGCTCTCCGAGCCACTTTCGAGATAACTCGTTCCGATATTATTTCTTTTATTCGAGGAACGATTGTGCCCGCTGTCGTTCCTCATACCTCGTCTTGCATTTTTCAGTGCTTCGAGACGCGACGAGAGAATGAATCGAAACGAGATGTAACTTAATTATTGCACACATTGAACGTTTAAGATTTTACAGTGATTTAAGTGACTTTGTGTGGCGCGGCAATTTTGAAAGAAATTGGATACTGGAGGAATAATTATTCCCTCCCGTGAAACTTGTGCAAACTGCCGTAAAGCTACTTTAAATCACTACGACGAACTCTCTCTCGTTGTTATAGTTATTTAATCGGCTAAAAGACGGGAACATCTGCTGTGTTAAGGCGCGGAATTCGCTGCAGTTTCCGCAGTTTAGAAAGCTAAAGTGCCGGGGTTAGTAGTTGGAGGGTGTGATGGAGGGTTTCTACGAGGGATGATAGAAGGGAAGTCACGCATGTGGCATTCGTCAACGGTCCAAATATACCAGAGTGCTCTGTCTTCCGTCAACCGGATCGTTCGCGCCTTATTAGCTCCCGTTCTGGTTTCACAGGTTTCTGAAGAGCATCCGTTAACGCTGCACAAATAATTTGCCGTAATTCCCCGGCGTAATAATTGTTCGTACGATCCAATAGAGGATCGTAGGATCTAATAAAGCTGTTTTAAAGAAATTAATTCTAAAGAAACAATTAAAAAGCGAATATCCTTCAAAAACGAAATTCTTATCTTTTAGCAAAATATATAAAATATAATTGAAAAATGTTAGATACTGAGATAAAAAAAAAGAGATTTTCTTTGTTCTATTCAAGCACTTATATTTTTTCTTTATTTTCACAAAGTCTAAAAAAATTAACACTTTTTATAACTTTTGGCGTTAAGATGTGTGGATCGCCGGTGTGAATGTTCAGAATCTGAAAATAATGTGGTCATAGTAAATGAATATCGATTAAGTTACTCGCAAATATTTTAACATTAAATCTCTTTCAATCAGATCTTCTTGAATTTATATTTCAAGATTGAATGAATATCTCTCGTCGTTCTTGCTTCCTCGAAATCGGTTCGCATGGCTTCCCTCAGTTCGTCGTCTCACTACCGGAACAATCGTCGTTCTCGGGAGTTTTGATAATATCTCGCCTCGGGATGTCCTGAGGCAATAACCGACGTTTCAATTTTAACGGCAAGACTCTCGAGGTCACAAAAATATTCCAACGAAAATCTGGATAAATTCGCGCTCAAACATAGAAAAGCCTGGTCGTCAACCAATTCGGAAAAATGTCAACAATATTAATTAATTGTAAAAGTTTTAGCGCAGGATGACAACGCAGTCACTGCAAAACTTACTATTTATTTCGAATAAAGTAATTACACTTTGAACTTCTAATCGGATAGCGAATGCGCTTTTTAAAAGCTAAAAAACTACTCGTAAACCGTCTGTCACATTATCGAAATGTCGACAAATTTTCATCTTTAAATGTGTATCGGAGCGTGTACTCTCGTGATATACGTATCGGTATATAGCATTCCGTATTCAGAATTTCGACCACGTCGGTGATGTAGAGCATTATCGTATTACTGGAAAGTCGGTCGTCTATTGAAGATGACAAATCTCACGTGACTACGGGAGCGCGCGAGCGCGGGAGTACACACTTCGGGTGTCCGTTTATGCAAATTGCCACTTACGTGGCGAAAGCGTTTTGCGGCTTCTACCGCATGAAATAAAGCGTATAACAACGGCCGCCCATCATGGCGTGTGGTATTTCGCTCGGATGCACACGTGAAAAATCCAGTATTGAAATATGTACGTATATGGAGTGTTTCCATAATATCGTGTATATATCAGTGTATGAGATCTATTTTCGAGAAATCCCGGAATTGCTATTTTCTCGACGAGCTTTCCGAAAGAAAAAAAGAGAAAGAAAAAGAGAGGAATAGAAATTTTGTACGTGAAAAATAGTGGAAAAAACACGAAAATAAATAAATCGCAGCACACAATCCAGTGAAAAGAACATTATATTTGGCAAAACGAGGTTGAATCTCGTGGAGATGTCTTTGAAAACTTGCAAATTGAACATTCCATCTCCGGCAGAACGCTGCGCGCATACCTACGAGTTCGATAAATGTTTTTCCATATTAGTCTGTGAGTATCATCAGAGCTCGAAAACATTATACCGCCAATATTCTCGCATTCATAGCGGTCCTTATCGACCACAGAGTCGTAAATCATGGTTACGTTTAGCCCATTGCTCGGGATAGAGCTCCTTACCACGAGAGAGTGTAGCGAATCCCTCCTCGAGCAATTACGATCCCGGCTATGGTAAAGCCTCGAGGGTCCAAACGAGCAGAATACGGCATGTTTGAAGGTATATGATCTACCTGTGGAGGGAGTTATATTTGTGCGAAGGTTCGATATAATAAAGCAATTTAATAAAGATAAATCTATCAGAGCCACACGCTTGATACGGACGGTGTAAAAGATTATTTACTTAATATATTAAATATTCGGATATAAATCAATAGAATAAGTAATTTGTGTGTGTATTGTATGTTTTTATAATACGATTATTGTACACGTAAAAAATGGTATTTTTCTTTAAAATTAATTTGATAGACGCGTTCTTTCTTTTTTATCTCTCGCGGATATGTCCCGACGAGCAACTGAAAATATCGTTTCACTTCGTTTAACACGTTTCCTTACGTCTCCACCGCACGAAATAGCCTTAATATTTAAACACAAAGCATATATAATGCTCCGAGCACTTCGAGTTCATGCTTACTTCGTGCGCGAGACGAGTTGAATAAAATATTAACTGCCAATTTGAGCGGCATCCGGAACTTCTCCCGAGGCGCCAAAACGAGACGTTTATACGCATCAGACAGGACGACGGTGTCTTCGTCATGTTGCACCCGAGTGCCGTTATTTACAATCTTCCTGGATATATGTATACGAATGCTTTTCGCCGGTTGATGGACGGACGAGCGCGCATACCGCGCGTGCGTTTCCCGTTCAAAAAATCGCGAGATGCACACATCGGGTAAAATACCAGAACTCCATTTCGTCTGGAATTGCAATTTTGCGGGATTCACCTATGGTTCCTCTTCCGCGACGCGTTCCCTCCTACCTACCCCCTCGCTCGTTCTCCCCACGTTCTCTTTCGCTGCCTTTCTACATCGAGGCGCGCGCGCACGGCGTGCATTATATCAACGTGAATGCGCGCACCGGAGGATGGATGCCCGCGGGGCGGGCGAAAATATATGTGGCGCTTCTCTCTGGGAAAACAACAGGCTGCTGCGAGCATGACGCGCATCTTCAGTCGGAAAATTCACTCAAAATGTCGTTGCCGATCGCATAGGGGGGAATCATCGCTCGCGGCGCGTCGCGTTCCTCATGACGATAACGGGTACAAAGTGATCCAATTAGAACTTCACCAGCGCGAAACGGTTGAGTGATTGCTAGTTAACTTATTAGCGAAGTTGTGTCGATTCGTCTCCGCGTTTCATTTCCGCGCGGGTGAATAATTTGTCGAATTAACGACCGCTCGGAAATTTGCGGCGACGAAATCCCCGCGCGCACACACGCGCACTTAATAATCAATAATGAGCGAACTGCCCACCAATCATATTTACGACAAAACAAAATTTTTGTAATCTAACGTTGCTGCTTTTTCTCGGTAAAAGTATAAAAATATATTTTCTCTTAACTTTAAAACGATTATACATATAAATACGTTTTAGATGTTGCTCTTCTAATAATATTATAGTATTATAATCTATATTATTATAATACATATTGCTTTTTATAACAAATGAAAATGTTTACGTGTACAATGTTAACAAAGTTTTATTTGTATCAGCATAAAATGTTACTATGCGCATAACTAAGCGATGTAAAATTATATGTATGTGCGTGTGCGCTTAATAATTTAAAAGTTACACTTGTTGGACTCGACATACAGCTCCGCAAATGTAATTGTGGCAAAGAATAAATCTAAAATTTTATTTAGCACAAACGAAAAATGGATCTAAAATTTCGCCAGGCAGCAACGGAAGAAACACAATTGTATAGTACGTAATAATACATATATATATTTAGCGACTTTTACGACAAATCCTGCTTTGTTGTGACAGAAGAGAAATAATGTTTCGCTTCTGACCTTTTTCCCTGTTCTTTTGGTGGTCGACGCTCGTGTATCAAAGTCTTTCTATAGTATGACGCAGTCCTTTCGCGGATTCTCATGTTTCTCCTGTTGAGGAACTCGGCCACGTGGCAATTTTGTTGAGTAGCTTGTACGTCACGACTTTTGAAACGCGGTGAAGAAACGCGCTCGAGCTTTGTGACCCTTCCGGTCGCTTCTTTGTCCTACGGAACGTAAGACGAATTTATGATGATCGTTACTTTTAACGATAATTAAATGCGCGTATAATCGCGACTTTCTGTTTCCGCCCAGTGGCGCTAATGACCCTCTCTGGTAGTATCTTGATTCTCTCAATTTTTATGGAGCTTATAGTTGGATTTATCGAATAAATGCGAGATGTTCTTCAAAGGATTACATTCGTGCGCGAAACGCGCCAAGTAGTCTCGTTCGGCCAAGGGAAATTACTTCACTGGCGCGGAGTGATATACTTTATTACAATTAATAATGCGCAATATTAATATTGTTTAATTAGTTTTTAACTGAAAAGATAAGCAAACGTTTTTCCGACGAAACGATGCGGGATGGCGTATACTTCCAGGAAGACTTTAAAAAGAAAATATTCAAAGAGGGTAATTACACATGGGCTTCTGAGCAGTTTCAGATAACAAGCAGAAAGTTTATCCTTTGATGTAAGTAAGAGAGCATGGGGCGGGATGGGCTACAAAAGGAAGGAAAAGAGCAAAGCTGAGGGCACTACTGAGACTTAACCCTTATGTTAAGTTTATGAAGGGCAGCTTCCGAGCTCGCAAGCTCGGAAATGCTGGAGGAACCGTAAGTATGGCGGCGGCTGGAGAGTGGACAGAAGTGAGATGGGAAGTGAATTAAGCTTGTGTAAACCGCCTACGAAATTAGTGAAAGTGAGATAATACCGCTGACTTCTTCTTCTGAAGAGATACCGCTGCACAAAATGTGCTATTTTGTCTCCTTATTTCCTCTTTTTCACGTCAAGATACTTATATTTTTCTTTTGCATACTAAAAGTCTCTCGATATGTAATCAAATCTCGATACGATCGAGCAGCAATGCAAAATAAAAGAAATCGCAATCTTTGACAATATTTCTTTGAAATATTCCGCAATGGCTATCGTATGACAATTGTTCAGCGTGAACGAGGTTGCGAGTTTAAAAAACTTCTCTTCATTGTGGGCTCAAAATTGCACATGTCTGAGCCAACTTATGCTTTTTTTTTTTTTTTTTACTTTTATTACTCTTTTTTCATACCGTATCAATAGTTCCATCGCGTTGCAACACCTTGCGGCGATAGCGCCGTAAATCGCCCTCATTGTTCCGCCATGTAACACGTTGCCGCGATCGCTCCAACGTTCATCTATGGATTCAAAATATCGAACGTATCGGTAAATTGTGTGAAACTGTATTGGAGCACTTCTCGCGATATAAAATCAGGCTGCGAAGATTGCTTTCAGAAAACACCGCTCGGCGTGGCATAACTACGGGCATGTGTATGCACATCGATCACGGAAAGTGTGATGTATTTCATCCAAATGCGCGCGGGAAATGTTCCAAAAGGCCGGTGGTATAACATATTTACGGAACAGTTTTTAAAGTCGTTTGCGGCGAATCCTTCCTTGTACGTGCCACACTTTAGAGAGAACTCCGAGGGAGTTTTCTCTCTCTCTCTCTCTCTCTCTCTCTCTCTCTCTTTCTCTCTTTTCAACTCTGAAATAATTCATGTTAAAACCAACCGCGTGGGCGGGACGACGAAGATAATCCGTGATTTCGTGGAAGAAAAGAAAACGATTTATCAATGAGGCATTATTTTGATCGTCCGCGCCCACGTTCACGTCGATTTTGATTGATGCTCCCGTTCCGGAGATATCGATAATGTTGGCAACAATCGGACAATCATCTCGCTTTCGCAGAAAGGATTAAGTGACATGGGTAATCGCTAATCAATTACAAGCGGCACAATCATCGCGCGATTACCTACGCCGCCAGACGCGAAATCGTTCTCATATAAATCACACGACAGCCTCAGCCACGAGAAACGGGAAATCTTCAGAGCCTTGTACGTATCCAGAATCTCTGCATGTTCTGACCTGGAGGGTTAGGTTGATCCTTCCCTCTTTCTCTCTTTCTTCTCATCTCTCATCTTCTTCCTATCGCTATCACTCGCTAACACAGCTAGAGAAGACCTAACATTTAAGCTTCTTCCTTTCCTATCCCTTCACCTTTTCTATCTCCCTTTCACTCGCTGTACATTGACGAGATGTCAAGACCAGATGTTCCCATATTCCTTTCTATATTCTCTCTCTCTCTCTCTCTTTCTCCCTCTAGCTTCTCATCCCTAATTTCTGCTATCAAGACTCAGAAAGTCTAATACTCTGGATTATCGTTCTTACTTTTTGAGCTTAGCATGTAACAAGCGTTGCTTTACGAAGATTATCTTTAATGCTTGATGTGTACATGATGCTGTAATGTGCGTCGCAATTATTTTGAACAGTCAGTTTTGAAGAGAGAGAGAGAGAGAAAGAGAGAAGAAATTTTTATTTTAATAATAGAGATAATATTTTTCTGTGTATTTCTCTTTATGCTCTGATACGCGCGTCTTTTCAAAGAGAGAAAGAAAAGAATGATTTTGTAATTAAATAATAATATGTAATCATAGGCTAATTGCAGTTAATTTGACGTATAATTAGCGTTAGAATTTTATATTCTCATCACATATAAAGACAAAAGCGTGAAATGATGGCAGCTAAAAGGGGAAACTGGCTTTGATAATAGAAAACACGAATAATGGCCGCTTGATAGCTCTTTTTTATCCATGCAATCATAGCGATCGATTAACGGTTGCGCGTGTTGGTCTCTGGTTGTCGTTTCTAAAAGTGGAACGCCCCATAAATTTGTGTCTGCTCTGTGCTTCGACGGAGTATTCAATTTTTTCGTTGACGCACGACCGCATCGTTTTCTCTCGCTGCATCATAATTTTTGTTTTTATTCTTGTTTTCGATCGCATTTCAATTTCGCTGTTTCTTCCACACTTAGATTCTTCTTATCGTAACGGCTTTATGAGATAATTTCTAAAACATTGCTGTGTCTTTTTTTTTTATCTTCGTTGTTCAGCTAATTTATCTGTTGTTACAAATGAGTCGTATTTTCAAATAGAATATACACACATAAATCTGAAAGAATCGAATAAATAAGTTCTTCAAGAATATCGGATATTCATTTCACTGGTAATTTTACAACGTGTATTATATACGTTTTTCAAAGATATAGAACAAATGAGAAAATTAAAAATCGAAAAACACAACATCATAGTGGACAGCGATTCTGATTAAAATGTATCTTGACAGAGTTATAATTTGTCAGGCGTGACGCGTCAGTGACAAATGTTCACATCGATATGAACGTCTGGAGAATAACGTTTAGAGGACAGCAAGAAAACTTGACAGAACAGAAAAATGATAGTGCCATGCCGGGTTAGAACAGCAGCTCAAAGAATAATGATCAGAAATTTGTTAGTTTACGACTTACGCAAATAGGAAGAAGAATCATCCTTTCTGATTTTCTTTTTATCTTTATATAAAAACACACTCTGTCGATACGACTTGCGTGCTAAACTTACTTTGTAGCAAGAAACATTCAAGTAAACTATAACGCGCGCGAGTTTGTCTTTATTATAATTATAATTATATATGTATATATATATATATATATATATATATATGTTGATATTATAAAATAGTGTTATTCGCAGAACACACATATTGCAAGGGAAAAAAATATATTCAATGCTTTAGAATTAAAAAAAGGTAATGCGCGTCCGAAGCTTCTTTAAAAAAAAGAAATCCTGTGACGTCACGATACCCAGTCTTAAACGAAGTCTTGAATATATTTCCTGAATTATGCTTGGACAAATATTATTATCGTTGTTGCAACAAAGGACCGGGCTTCATTGTGTATTTTCATCCTACCCTCGACGCGAGGGTCCTTTCAAGAGGTCACGAGCAATTTCCTCTTTGCCTTCTCTAACTCGCGAACAAAAAAGCGATTTGCATCGTATAAAAGGACGTCTGATGAAGGTGCGAGGAGGTCAAGAGAATCGGCGCTATTAGTGACAGCGGAAACAACTTAGTTCCTTAGTTTAGAAGGAAATAGACGAAAAGAAAAGAAGACATGAAAAGCACGTGCGTAGAATATGTATACGGCGACAATTACGCGTTCTGGCAATTGTTTTACGCCAAGTCACGTCATAAACATTTTTCATCGCTTTACATGTACACGTTTCTTTTTCCTTTTGTATTTTTTTTTTGTCGATGAAGTACGATCGCGAGTGATATATTTTTATCGGCCGCAAGTTCTGGCACCGCGAATGATCGGAAGTTTTGCAGGCGGGTCACGTGCACGAGGATTTGTGATTTTGATCCTAATGTGCCCTACTCCTCCTGGGTGTAATAACTTCTGTTTCATACAACTCCGGCTCTTGGCGCAATACAACGGTCTCATTCCAGTAACGTTGCTAGACATTGGTCATGCATCTATTTCCGCGAAACTTTTACAACTCCAGCGACTTTTTTCAGCTGCAATTTGTCTTCTTTCGTTGTAATAAGTTTTTCAGCCTCATGTTTTGAATCGCGTTTGCTTGTCACCGTTCCGTTTTACCGTCACACATTGAATGATTTAAATTCTTCAACAAATGTCGTTCTCAATAAAAACAAGATGTCAGACAGATCGTTACTGTTATTCATCTGATAAACTTGATTCTCTCCTAAATATTGTTGTATCATTGTAAACACATAATGTAGATCTTTCTAAATATAGATATTGCAGCATATGCTTTGTTATAGTTTTTGCTTTCAATCAAAATTGAATACAACAACAAATATTTAATTGCGTATTTACTCTGTTATGCTCATTTTATAAAAGGTCTCTCATCAGGTTATTTATGATGACCTAATAAATTTTGCGAGTGTTTGCGCGACGCCAGCGTTACAGAGAATATATCACGTGAAGGATAATTAAATGTACGCAGACACAATGCGCTAATGGCATTTTGCTAATTGCTTTCTTCATCAGAATAAATTTATCAAAGTTTATTTCTTCGATAAGCATTTTTCTTCGTTCGACGATCGAGTTGAGCATGTTAAAAGAGAAATCCGCACAAAATACCTCATCAACTTCTGAATAAATTTCTTATCCGCACCTCTCGCTTTGAATTAAGTTCAGAGTTGAAAAAAGTTCTCGATGAATTTTGTCGCCTCGGTGGACATGGTGATTTCGTTCTGAGCGATTCATTAACGACGCAATATAACGATTATGTCTTTATTAGTAAAACTCTCTTGCCTCGCACGCGCTAACGCCGATAAGGGAGAAATTCTCATGCACTCGCTGATCGAAGCTCATTGAAAGTTTAATTTGCAAACGAAATCTCTCTCTGCAATAATTTAATGACAGAAGTTTCTTCTGTTGAATCCGTTTGCGCGCACACATATATCGATATGTGAGAGAATTTGACTCGTTGTTATATAATCAAACAAAATTAGTTTCATTTGACGCATATCCATGTATTTTCTTTTATTTTTTTAAATCGATTTATAGAAAATTCCATTGAGTTATTATAAAATTTAGCGAGAAACCGTTTAGAATATTTGAACGTCGTTATTTCTAAATCGTATTGTTTCTCTTCTGACTTTTTTCAAAGTGATACTTGCGTAAAAATGAGGCTGTTAAAAAAGCTCTTATATATATATATATATATATATATATATATATATTTTTTAATAATAGTTTATTTTAAGATCAAAGATTATATCTCCGACGTGGTCACAGAACTGTCCGGAGAAATGCTTGGCAGAATGTCTGCTTATACACACACTGATGCTCGCTTTATATGCGTCTAGCTATATCCGCTTCTTTGCTACTTGAAAGTCTGACATACACAGCCGCGATCTTCTAACTATGAAAAACGGTTCAAACTTGCATACCTCTTTAAAGTTTCGCGAAAGCAATTGAGAATTTCCAGGGAAACTCTCGAGACGTGTATGAGGACGTATATAATTTTCGATTCCACGAGCGAGAGGTGAATTTTCGTTATTGAATTCAGAGTATGACGCGCCTGGCGCATAGGTTGTCAATACTTTGTCTTATATATTTCATGCTGTTAAGAGGCGTGACAAAAGCAATTTCAATTATGCTTGAAACTCTGCTTTTATATGTGAAGTTACAAATATAACTTTCTTGATGAAGGAGATTTATATAACATGTGTGTATTACATGTACAATATAGAAATATATATTTATACAAATATAATATATTTTAATTATATATTAAATGAATGTCTCATCGAAGTTACTACCTATAACATGCAGTTGAGAGGATTTGTTTGTTGTTTACTACAATAATAACAAAAATCCGTGATATTAAATTTATATTAAATTTATCAACTAAATGCAACGCGCCTTCTGCGCGAACTGTGCCAATATTACCTTTTACGAGTAGCAAGTGGAAAAATATTCGATACGGCACGTCTATTTGCGTACGTTGAAGTATCGATACATCGAATCGATATTCAACCTGGAAATTGAAACAACATTGAATCCAAATAGGAGGTTTTCTAAACATCTAACTGGTAAACCTGACATTTTGAGAAAGTTTAGTGTTTATTTATTCTATAACTATACATATATTATAAGTATGTATAATTGTGTACACGTGTATAATTAGAGAAAAATGAAATTTTAACAGGTATTTACATAAATACGATGTTAAATTATGTACATGTTCTCTTATAACACATCTTAAAACTATGATGTAAAAAAAGTTTGACCTCAAGATCTTATTGTCAATTTGCAAATTAAAAACGTGATCTTATATACACATATAATGAAGCTAATTTCTCTTTAGAATAGGAATAATATATCAGAATTTAATTCAATCGAACAACAAATCACAAATTTCTCAAGAGAAATATATATTTGTATTATCTATGTATGCGTTGAACAGGTGCATTAATATTGCAAGTGCATTTACATTGCAATTTATTTTTTTGTAGCTACACATAATTCTTCATTAATAATTACGAGCTGATATAACAGCTCTCTGTTACCTCCTCTCTCGTCGTTCTCTCTAATCTCTCTTTCTCTCTCTCTCTCTCTCTCTCTAGTATATTGATAGCACGGTCGATCAAACGCGCTTCCAATCTCATTACGACGTCACGAGCGAATTACTAAAGCATGTCAAGAGAGAAAATTCATCGCGACATTCAAATCATGAAAAAAAGCACCATATGGCAAATTAAATTACGCCGCTTCATCTATCTTCTGGGAAATTGCAAATTTTTATCGAAAAAGTCTCTCGCGAAAATATCGCGCTGTGAAAACTACGAGACATCAAAATCCTGTAATAAACGTATCTAGAAAGAAGAATTTTGTATAATGTTTGAAAGCTGCAACCACACACACACACACACACATACACATTTATCAAATGTCTTTTTAATGATATTGAGATAGATAGATTTAAGAAAGAAATATATACATCTACATATAATAAACATTGAGAGAGAGAGCGAGAGAAAGAGAGAGAGAGAAAAAAAAAGTGCAAAATAAATGGCGATGTTTACATGTCGATGATAATTACACTTAATTTTAATAATTAGCATGTAGTAACCATATAGACAGATGTGCAATGTGATAATGTGTGTTTTCTTAAAACGAAAAAAACATTTAATTACTAATTAATGAATATTATTACAGCACAGGATAATAATAAATGTGCTCATTATGCAGTTTGCATAATTCATCCAAACATTTATATTATTACGAATTGCATAGTGGCAATGTATTTTCAATCAGAAAGACAAAATAGACTTCTGCAAAATAGATTCCAACAGAATTAACATATTTTCGCAGATAATTGCCCGTCTATAGAGATCATAAATTTAATTACGCGTTTAAGCCATGAAGCGTTGCAACGAGGCGTAAAAGTGAGGAACACACTCTCGGCGCAAGCCGCAGTTTTTCAGTGCATTCTGTGTGACAGGCGACGTAGCTTCATGTCGGAATTTATGTGGAGAACATGCATCCGCCTGAATTCATCGTATAAGGGCTTACTCGTGCGATATGTCACACCAACACAACCGTCGTACGAACGTATGAGTTGCGTGTATGTGAAATCGTAGATGTGCGCGCATCGGTTTTGCATTTTTCAAGCCGATAATTTATCAATCTTGTCCACCCCGATTCCACCCCAAATCCCATTCTCTAGCTGGCATGATGGCAGAACGGCAAGGGTGAAAGGAGGAAGGGCCGGTTCGGTCTACGACCGGTCGTTTCTGGCAGGAAAATAATGAGCCTCTTTAAAGACCGGAAGTTTTCATTCGCGCGAGCTTGGAAAATCGATTTTCGCACTTTGTCGAACGCGTTACTCGCACCGTCATACGTCAAAAGGCAGTCGTGCACAGATTTTACTCCCGTGAGAATGTCGGTACATTGTTGTCGAAATATCATGAATATATAGCACAAGAGCATGCATACGAAACATTTTGTGAAACTCGTTTCACGACTGTATTTTGCACTTGAAAAAAAAAAAAAATTGGATAGATTGTGCTAACCGTTAAATTTTCAAAACTAAAAAACAACAATTAATTTGAATATTTGATTTATCTTAATATTTAAATAATATTATAATGTACGACTTTATATATGTATGATACAAGTATATCATATTTGGTTTGCTTATATATTTATATTATGTTTGAATGCTATGCGTTTATGTTCAAAAACGAATTTACGAATCTTTTTTCAAGTGGATTATTTTCTATTTTAAACGATAACGCGAGCTTATACAATATATCGTGAAAAAAAAATTGTGACCGAGTGGATGTGTTCATACGCACATGCATTTGGCATAACAGTCATAGAATATGATTAAAATAGAGTTTAGTCGAGTGGTCCCGATATGATTGTAACATTGTCACACGGTCGATAGTTTGTAACGAATTTATAACTTGTGTATCTATTAATATAAATATGCGATTAAATATACTAAAATACTACAAAAGAAATAAACTTGTTCGATGAAATATAGATATAAATTGACATAGATATAAATGCCATATCGTGATTTTAATAATCTTATGTATGACGTTATATTGTTAATATTAAATGTTACAATTTTTTAATCTTATCTTTGCGGCTACTTACAAGTATACAAAACAAGATATAAAAATAATTTGAAAACTTCTTGAAAAAAAGGTAAAACAATAATTTCGAAATATCTCTTTAACTAACAGTAAGAAATATTTAAAAATTTTGAAAATCTAGAGAAGTGAAAAATTTTTTAGAAAGTAAAATATTTTTATAGACACGTTTTTTAAAATACAATTATCACTTGTATTATTACTTTTCTCTGTCTGTCTCTCTCACTCTTTCAAAACGATAATCAATGAGAAATTCATTATATATGAGAATAAATGTGTGTATAAAAAATATTGAACAACTGTTAATCTTCAAATAGCAATTGAAATATATATTTGTAACGATTCTTATATATTTGACATGTATATTACATCTTAGTGAGAATATTGTGTTTGTAAATAATTCCGTGATATGAAAAGTCTTTGAACAGTCTTCGCTCACATCAGTCACTATCAAACATTGATTCAATACAGACGCGTTTAAGAACAGCGGTTTAGTGAACATCGAGCAATCAATTGAATATAATCGATTCACCTGGTAATCATATTTATTTTTTTAATTCAAAGGGTAAAAAGTTTGCTGACAATATGAATAGTGCATTAATTGAAATCGGCGATCCTGATATAAATGAAGAAAGAGTGATTCAACAACTTCAGTTTACATTTTCGGAACAAGTAAGATAATTATAAGTAACACACTCTTTCCGAAATCTATTTTTTTAACTGATTTAATGTGTGAAAAATCGGAATACTTAAACACCCAATACAAAATAAATAATATTTCCAGTTTATAGAGAATATTAAAAAACGACTACAGAAGTCTCATATTGTTATTAACAATATTGCACGTGCAATCACACTTTCATCTGATGAGTTTTCGGAAAAGCTAATATACAATTGTTTGACAAAAATATTACAATATTGGATAAAAGATTACAATTTTCACGAACAAGAAAAAGTTTTCAATCGATTTCCACATTTTTACACCATTATTGACGGTACGAAATTCTTTACATTAATTCTTTACATTAAATAAAACAAAAATTACTATGTATATAGTATTGCTATACACTCCGTTTTTTAAACAGATATTGATTAATAATATTTAAATTATTAATTATTGTAAATATTAATTTGGAATATTTTATATATTAAAACACTTCTGATCTTAACAGTAACACAAAAGTTTAACTTGTTTTTTTGTTACTTTTCTTAAATGCATTTTTCTAGTTATATAACTATTTCCGTAGAATTATTAATTTAAAATTATATATAATGTGATATAGTACAAAATATATAAAAATGATTCACCATGTAGAAAAAATTAATTGCCAATGTACATACTAGGATCAGTTTTGACTAATGGCATTTTTATTCTTTAACTAAACATATTTTTACAAAAAATAGGAAATATTTTGTAAAAATTAGAACTGAGTTATGAGAAAAACGAAAGAAGTGCAATATGTTGACGAGAGGTTAAATAACATGTTTGTAAAATTTATTTATTCTCTTTCATTATACCATTTATATTTACATACTTCCAAGTTAGTTTTTACATTGAGGTAGCTTTCAACGGAAGAAGCAAGTGAAAAGCAATCGAGGTTTTACGGCACATGTTATCTCATTGTGAAAACTGAATTGAAATTAATGTATAATAATCATGCTTTTGAAGAGAAGTGACTTTGTAGTAATAAAAGATAGAGTAGAAAAATATAATAGAGTAGAAAAATGTAGCACAGTATACTCTAAAACATTAAATAAAAAATAGATAAACGAAACAAAAGTGTAGGCATATATATATATAAAATATATTGATATTTTATTACTGCATATTCTATGTTTTTTGTAGACTTAAAGATTCACTATATTCATGTAAAACCAACTAATTTGGATAAGAAACCAGTTTATCCCTTGTTACTGTTACACGGATGGCCAAGCAGTATACTAGAATTTTACAATGTTATACCCTTCTTGATTGACACATCAAACGATTTTATGTTCGAAGTGATAATACCTTCCTTGCCTGGATTTGGTGGCTCAGACTGTCCCTCAAACGAAAATCTTAATTGTGACTTTATAGCCGGACTTTTAGTAAAACTGATGAAAGTACTTGGGCACAAACAATTTTATGTTCACTGTGATGACTGGTGTGTTTTTGTCGTTCACGCAATGTCATTGAAGTATTCTGCCAAGTAAGTAAGCTTATATTTTTTTTATAGAACATTAATCTCATACACATAATTTTTATTTTGCGGAATATCATTGTATCTTCATTGTACAACATTATTGTATATTGTATTTAAATCGTACATTATATTATACATGCATTACACACACGCGCGCGCGCGCACACATATCCATACACACACCCGTACACTCACATACACACACACACACACACGCACACATTATCTCTTACTTTTTTAAATATATGTCTTATACATTATGTATCATTATAATTATATGCAGTTTACTGGCTATACATTACGCTCTATGTCAGCCATACAAAGACTACATCTCTCTATCGTTCTATATAACAAGGAGACTCCAGGACATTTCTCGTGATAGCAATAAAGAACTATACACATTAAGAACAGTTTGTAATTCTCCGACTTCATTCTGTGAACACACAATTGGTATGTAACGTACTTATATTAGGAACTATATAAAAGATGTAAAAATGTACATTTTTTATAAAATATATGCAGGAGACAATTATATAATTGTCTTTATTTATTATACATTTGAAAATGCTGTGTTTCGCAACATGTAGTACAACATGTGGTTTCAGGAATAAGCGCAATAGATTCACCTGTTATCTTACTGACGTATCTTTTCGAGAAATTTATAAGAGACTCAAGTTATAACGACACTATTGATATTATAGAATCAAACGACTGTAAAAAATCAATTTCAATTTGTCAATTTCTTGATAATGTAATGATGTACTGGGCAACGAACAGCATAATTAAGACTTTAAAAGCATATTCAGGATATTTCACATTCGACAAGTTTGACAAATTCAAAGCAATTTTTCAAAGTAATACGTATGTAATCCATATCCAGATAGTATTACATCAATTCTATATTGTATTATGAACTGCAAATCGCACTTCAATGAAACCTGAAGAAAATATATTCGTCAACAGTTATTATCATAGTAGCAATTATCGATTTCCAGCGATGGAATCACCTATGATTTTAGCAGAGTCTATTTTTATCAATTTCAAACAGTTTCTTGCGCGAAACGTTGCTAAGTAAGCCTGGATTAAGAAGATTGACGCAACGGTGAATGGTAATATAATCATAAAATAATTTGTATTATTGTTATCCGAATAAAAAGCCAGTATATGTTATCAATCATTATTATCAACAATAGAATTCGGTTTAAACGTACCTCAAGATAATTTTACAAAATATAACAACTAAAAACCGCAAATTGTACACTGCCTAATATTCAACAGAATAGAAGAAATAATAAAACCACTAAAAATCAACAAATTTAATTTAATTCGAATTATAATGTATATAATTTACACTGTCAATAAAAAAATATTTTGCACGTGTATCTAATATCTTATCATACTGGCGTCAATATTTCTTAATATTTACTTTTAACTGTAAGGCATGAAAAGCATACAACATTAAATCAATATTTGCACAAGTTACACGGTTTTCTTAGAAAGTTTCTCTCTCTCTCTCTCTCTCTCTCTCTCTCTCTCTTTCTCTGTCTCTCAAAATGAGAATCAATATAAAATTTATTATATATGAGCATACATGCGTATAAAATTATGAAACTACTGCTAATTTTTGAATAGCAAGTAAAATAATTTTTATAACGGTTTGACATGTATATTACATCTTAGTGAGAATATTGTGTTTGTAAATAATTCCGTGACATATGAAAAGTCTGACTTTGAACAGTCTTTGCTCACATCAGTCACCATCAAACATTGATTCAATACAGACGTGTTTAAGAACAGCGGTTTAGTGAACATCGAGCAGTCAATTAAAGTATAATCAATTCACCTGGAAATCATATTTATTTTTTTAATTCAAAGAGTAAAAAGTTTGCTGACAACATGAACAGTGCATTAATTGAAATCGGTGATCCTGATATAAATAAAAAAAGAGTGATTCAACCAGTGCGGTTTAAATTTTCTAGACGGGTAAGATAATCATAACGCTCTCTCTGGAATCTATTTCAAAGTTGATTTAATAAAAGATCGCGGAATATTTAAACAGTCGATACTCGTATAAACTAAATAATAATTCCAGTTTATAAGAAAAATCAGAAAACAATTACGTGCCGCTAAAGATATTATTGCAACACTCGTACCTGACTTGGACAACGTTTATTTAAATTACAACGGTTATTTGAAGGATATAATACACTGTTGGGAAGAGGAGTACAACTTTCGTCAAATAGAAAATGTTTTCAATCAATATCCTCATTTTTATACTACTATTGACGGTACGAATCTCATTACATATATCAAAACTACGACTTACATATTATATTGATATATACACCAAGGTTTTAAATATTTATATATTTATTAATATTATTATTTAAAATATTATTTATAAATACTAATTTGAAAAAGTTTCTATCTTAAATTAAACATTGCTGAACTTCACAGTAATACAACAGTTTAACTTCGTC
>QVNW01001499.1:0-24829 GCA_014825475.1 Pseudomyrmex flavicornis
CATGAGAATCGAATCTCGATTTTTAATTTTTAAATTAATGTTGCTTTATTTTTTTGCGACGTAAATTGTTTGTTTGAACTTGATTCGGAACGCATTCGTAGTGCGATTGATAAGCATCCGAAACGCACAGATAGTGATATCACATTGCTGTTGAAAAGTTTCAGTCTTCAAAAGAAAAAAAAACCAAATGTCAATTCATGTTCATTATCGCACGTAGTGTTTATGACAGCTCGCCAAAATGTAGTCATTTATATCATCGATGACTACATTGTCGCTTAAAAATTCTTTTCCACATCATTCGAAAATAAAATGAGAATAGCACAGAGCCATATTTGGCGAAATAAAACGGCAATGAGACGGCAATTCGAAGTCCAACTCGTGAACTTTGACCATTGCAGTTTAAGTATGAATTAATTAAAAATCAATATGACAATTAGAGAGCGTCTACTTTGAATAATATTCATCAATTGTCTCCAATACGTCTCTCGGGTTCGGGTTTCTCAAACAACGCGTGATAACGCGTTTTTACGCACCGCGTAATCCTTTCATAAATTAAACGTGGACGTGTATTCTAATTTCCGTGCGTGGGTAGTCGATTATTGCATCTTCATACTCGTCGTCGCTCTCTTGTCGAAAGCGTGATACGAAACAACCGCACGTCCGAAACAAAAAAAGAAAACAAAAAAAAAACTTACGCCATTACGAGACACACGAGTCCTGGATAATTTATGATAGCTTTCTTAAAAAACGACGATGCTCCGAAACGACGATGAAGCGTGCGCATAAATGAGAATTGATTGTTAGTTTCGCCGCGCGAGCACCCGAGCGAGCAGAAACGAGGTTGTTTGAAGTCGGGACGTGATGATTGCCGGTTCCCGATCGCGCCCTGCGCGCGACGTTCCCGAAAGATTATATAAATACGTGAACAACATGATATACACAGCGCCTCGGAGATTTACGACGATCAAGATGATAAGTGGACACGCCAGTGTAATAAGACTTAAAGTGTCGTTTGATGTAACCTGCCACTTTATAGAATGAAAGTACTTGAGAGAGAGAGAGAGAGAGAGAGAGAGAGAGACGGAAAAATGAAAAAATACATTTTGCTGGAAGAGAGTTGGTACGCAATATAATTGCGTTACGTATAATGACAGTTGACAAACAAAAAAAAAACATCCGTGCGTGTCACACGAAATGTTGCAAACGTAAAGAGAAGTACTTACGTTCTCTGCTCAATCTTTCATTTGTTTTTTGTTTTTTTTTTCAATTCCAAAGGAAGACCCTTTGCAACTCGATATATCGAATAAACATGAGTTAACGAAGCGACGACGATCAATTCGCGATGTGGACGCGTAATCTATAAATTGCACACGATCCGCGCACGAATGTGTGCAGTCGAATATTGATCGTTTTAGAAAGTGCAACAAATGGAATTCAAAAGCGAAACCGAGGAACACGAAGCCGCGGGATAATTGGCGCTGATAAATCAGACCTGATCCGCGATTGCTCGCGCAATTGCGAGTGAACTTGTTAATTTACGAACTTTAACGCCGAGAGGGGAGAGCGCATGAAGCATGTGCTTAATTAAGACCCGGAGTTTTGTGTGTGTGTGTGTGTGTTTCAAGATATAAAGGAGTCAGTAGCCTAACGCGTCACATACATCGTCTTTTTTTACACGCAGATTGCATTTCACAAATCGGATTAAATGAATAATAATCTTTCTGATTGTAAAAACCGCGACAAAGCCCAAAGAATTAACTGAGTAAAATTTCGTAATTTTGCAAAGCGTATCTGAATATCTTGATGTTTCTCGAGAAACGAGCAATCACGTTTACGATATACACATCCGGCAGTAAGTGTTTGCCAATGACGATGAAGTGTAGCGCATATCGCGACAGACTGATTTAAAGCGGCGCCACTTCGCTGATGTTATTCTTTCCGCGAAGACGCGAATCTTCTTGTATTCTCTCTTTCTTTCTGGATGCTATATCTTTCCGGCAAGTTTTCTTGCGGCATTTGAGATTCTTCGGCGATCCTAGACCTATGTCGCGCGTGACAAGACTAGCAACCGCAGAAGAACCTCCCGTCTATGAATGAGACTTTGTTTTTTACTCCGCGTGACTGATCACGCGAACGCCGTCACGTCGATTCTATGAGTAGTACATCACGACCGCTGCGATAGCGTCACCACACACTATGAGAGTAACTCTCCGGGCCGACGACGTTTTCTTACGACCCTCCGTGTATCCGACTCGCGAATAAGTGGCTCGATGAGCCTCTCTCTGGATTCACATCTCTCGAAGCGGAGGATGAATGAGATTGGCTCGTGTTGTGCGCGCGTGCATCGACGAGTTCCTGGGAACACGCGCGACCGGTATTCGCGCGAGAGGTGGATGCGACGGACGAGCGCAAAAAAAAAAGTCGGGAAAATAAAACGCGGGTCCGAGCGCATCTTCGTGGCGATTGACAATGGCGATCACGTGTGCGGCGGCGGCGACGGCGCTTGGACGACGATAGTGGTAGTGTCGCGTGCGTGTGTGCATCACACACACACACACAGTCGTCTCTCTCTTGTCACCGCACGCAGTATCCTGCGAAACAGCGGCTGAGGGGGTTGAAGGAAGCGAACTCGTATGAATGAAGCTTCATTCACGTGGCCGCTTCTCGCGCGACGTGACTATACGCGACGTATCTCGTAGTAGCTTTCCGGCTTTGTCCGATCCCGCCACGCCGATGTGTCTCTCGCGAGAACAATAGGCTGGCGGCTTCGTAATCTGATCCTACGATATGTCGTGGAGGCTGCGATGCAATTCGCCGTTTTCTCGAGGTTGGTTTTCTTTTGTAAAACAAAGTGATATTTAAAAAATCTCAAACATGTTTAGGTAAATTTGTAATTAGAAATCCACAAGTGGATTTTTCTGCGGCAATGTTACAGCTTATATATAGATGTGTTTCTCTTTTACATGAGCGTCTATATATATATAGCCGCGTCTTTTACATTTTTCCGTATTTATTTCTTTTATACGGCTTTGCGTTCCATGCGAGCTGCGCTTACCGTCGAATTAGATGGCGATCGGCAGATACGATGATCGCGCGCAGCTCTCCTGTCTCTCTCTCTCTCTCTTTTTCTCTCTCTCTCTCTTTCGCGGGAAGATGTACGCGGCGTGCACCACGAGACATAGCATAAATACTCGATCGCGGACCCCGACTTTATATCGGATCTCGATCCGTCCGTCCGGTCGTTATTCTCCGCTCGAAGGCGTGTCTTTATAAGGAGTAAGGGCCGCTTATACGCTGGCACGTAACGCAGGTATATTCATATCGGCTCGTCTTCTACGAGCATTTATCTCGACCGGCCGGTCTGTGTTGGGCGAGACCTAAGTACCAGATCGGTTTGATGAATAGCTTGCGCGACAACGTACGTAAGAGCACGTGGGTGGAATTACAGGCAATTTGCTGCATCGCTTTCTCGGACGACGTGCGACTTGGGAAAAAAGCGCGACGACGCGCGATCTATATTCTACGATTCATTTCTACGTCGAGATATGGAGGGACGCGGATGGATTCGAAACCGAACTCCGTTTACGAATCTATTCGAGGGGATTTTAGACGATCGCTCGATTGTCCGTGGAAAGTCGTCCAAGTGCCGATCTCCCTATATAAGAGTCTCGCGCCGATCGTAAATTCAAGCGATAAAAATTCGTGAACGTCGCGTCGCCGATAAGAAAAATCGTATTTTATCGCGCGTTTGTTTATTCGACACGAGAAGTAAGTTGTTTCGAGATAATGCGTGTACCGTTCTGTGGAAGATGACGTGAAAGGTACACGTACACATACGTATCTTTATGCGCCGAGTTGAGAAATCGTGAAAGAGAATTACGGTTCTTCCGTTATGCGTTTGTTTAACATAAAGAGGTAAAAGTCGCGTATTATACAGCGGAGACAAATTGTCGCGAATCTCGTCATTTCTCTTAATGGTCGCGCTTAATGACACTTCGGGTCTTACTTACTTCTCGCACTTGTTGCAAAGAAAATATATTTCAATTCTCGAGGCAGACAGAATTTTTTCATCTGACAAACGCGTTTACATCGAGTACCGGTTAATTATTGAATTTTTTGAGGTTTTTTAAGTAATTTAGAAAGAGAGAGTAAGAGGAAGGAGGAGAGAGATAGAGAGAGAGAGAGTCTAATGTCCGATGAATGAACGCGAAAAAGAAATGAGAAGTCAGTGAGGCAAGACGAGAAATGGCTCTCTTTCAATGGGACCAGTTCATCCAGTATCTTTCGATGGCGGGTCTCTCGCATTGGCTTGGGTAATTCATTTTAGTACTCTGGTCCATATATGGACTAGCAACAGGCTCGACCACTCGTATCAATTCGTTCTTCTCCACTGTTCAAGTGTAATTCCGCCACTAGCGCTCTGTAATCTGTCCGAGTCGGCGAATGTCGAAAACGAGCTGTTGCGCGGCAAACCAGAAGTTGTAACATAATAATTAGAAAGACATTTAAATATTATGTAAAAAAAAAAAAAAAACAACTCATAAGTGTACGACTAATTTTTCAGACGTTTTATGTAAAAACGTTTTATTTATTTCGATGATTCGAATCGAAAGCTCTTTCAGATCGCAGCGTGATATATAATTTCCTACTTCGTAGAGAGAACGGAGTCGCGTTACATCTCCTATACGTAGTTGGGAATAGGAACTCGAAGCTACCGAAAATAAAATTAAAACAGGTGCGGCTAACGTGGAAATAGACAAGTTTGCGGATTGGCGTAAAGAAAATCCGAAATCGAGACGTTTTCTTTTGCGTTGAGATTTTTATAATTCAAAAATATATACGTATGTGATATATACGTGTGTGTAATATTAAAAAAATTGAACATAATGTACCGCCCGCAGATGAACGAGCGCTACGTCAGCTCGTTAGTCATTGCGGAGAGAAAAAATCACTTCGTCGAATCGTGAGCCGGATGAAACGTCATTCTTTTCCAATGTCTGCTCGAAGCGGAGGGAAACTCGTAAATCACTTCATCTCGCCGATTACGTAAAGTCATTTCGGCCGTTTCAACCTTGCGTTTTGGGTAGAAGCCGGGCCGTTTAATCGCAATAATTATTTCATCTCGGTCTCGATGATCGTCGATATCGCACCATATCGAGGCGCTCGCAATGCTAATTGACTCCGATATTGCGCAAGCGGCAACGATATAATTGATTATAATTCGGTTAATAATTCGGTAAGCGATCTGCGATCATCCTCAGGGTTGTTTCTGCTTTGCTTGATTAATGGCACGGCCGATTCCCCTTCTGTCCGCAATACCGTCGCTAATTGCGACCGTTCGTCCCGAGACGAGATCGTCTCTTGCTCCGGGTGCAAAATAATGAGATACGGCGAGAGCGTCGAAAGTCGTTTACAGATCCGATGATCGATGACATCGGTGCACGCTTATCCGCACGTTTGTCTTTAAATTCCCGTTCCATCATTTTTAATTAAGAGAGCGCAGCGCTTATATATTTGCTTATCGCCAAAGCGTCTCACCGGGTTGTGGAATTCGTAATTACGTTGGCGGATCATTTATCTTTCTCTTTTTCTCCCATTCTTTCTTTTCTTTTTTTTTTTTTTTTTTAAAGAAAGTTTAAATATCGGCGCTTTTTGCAAAGTGAGATTCGAAACTTAGAACTTAGTTTTATGCAATTGTTTCACACGCGATGCGAGAAGACTGTTATTTGTTCTAATGCGAACTAAATGAATTTCACGTAAATTCTTCTTTTGTCGCAAGTCTCGAGAATTTGGCAATAAATACACGAAACATGGAGAGACCAAAGAGAACGTCATCGTGGCGTGGGTGCAGATATTTTCGTTCTAACCTAATTCAGTAGTTCTAGAGTTACATGGTACCGTCCTAAATATAAAATCTAGCGCGCGCTTCATAGCTCTCTCTTCTTCTTTGTAATATTGTAACTCTTTAGCTCAAACGTGTACATGCGAGCCAATACACGTGGCCTAATAATAATCAATTAATCAAGACCTTCGAGATGATCGACGCGAGAAGCAAATGAATTTTTTTTTTTCAACCGATATATTGAAATCTTTTGTCTATCGGGAGAATTAATTAAATCTGATATGTCCGCGGGCGCGTGACCGATCGAGATTGCTATCGTCGGCATCGCACAGCGCTCGGTAGCCATGATCAAATCGGCTAACGATCATGATACAGCCATATTTTCTCGAATTAGCGGATATGGCGACTGGAGGAGGGTTTTGCACTCAATCTCGGGCGATCGACGTAAGTCGAGACGAGAAAAGAGAAGGGGGAATCGTCACGTATGCGAAGGAAAGGAGGGCTTTATCTCCGAGTGGGAGAATTTTCACATCGGTAGAACTGCCAATCGCCGTCCGTTGCTCGCTGTTTTCCCCTACAACAATTATTTGCGAGTTCGCAGACAATTAAATTGCAAATGTCGCATTGCGATCAAATCGCGCTATTTATATACCAGTCGAGCATCTTGTTTTTGTTTACATATTAATAGCACGTAATAGTTTTATTTATAAGATAAATAACAAAGCTCTTTAACTTAAACGTCTAACACTGTCCGAAAGTTTGTTTTCAAAGCGAATTTCTCGTCGTGCGTAACTTAATTATTCGCGTGTCCGCGCAAAGTAGAACATTTCTGTCGGAAACATTTCATCGGCTATGAATTGACTTATCCAGCGACTTTAACGTTTACGCAATGAGACCAATAAATTTCCACATCTTAGCAGGTTACGCTGCCAATCACGATCGCCGGATGTTGTAGCGATGGCGATGGCAGAAAAGGTGGGGAATAACGGGGCGAACACACATTCTCCCATTGCGCCAAAGCCGTGCCGTTTCGCGCATTCGGAGATATATATCAGTCCTGGAAAAGTTTTACAACTGGTCGGCCCTCGGATCAACCAATCAAAGTTCCAGAGAAGCGATTGACGAGTGAGACGTATATACGAGTCGCGTTTACCGCTTCTTGTGGTATATTTCTTCTTCGAGCGAGATCTATCGGCGTCCGCATCGATGATTCGCTTTCAATTAACAATTTTTTCTTTTCACTCGCCTTCGACGCTCCGTAAACTAGGAAAATGTGTAGCGCGCCACGAGAGAGAGAGAGAGAGACGACGTGATTATACGCAGTTGCGTATAACATCTTTGACGTGCCGAGAGAGAATTTCTTCCACTCGTTTCTGATCATGCAGGTGATGTTGCGAAACGATCTCGCCAGGCGTCACGGAGAATTTTAATTTATGCAGCGTGTTTCAAAACACTATTTTCTAATAATACTTTCTACTAATAATTTAGACGTTGATATGCGAGCAAAACGATATAGAGAGTTTATTATATCGTTAATTTATTATTTCTTCGAGCTGTTGTCCGGAATTTTTAATTTTGTTTGCATAATTTTTAAATAAAATTTTTATTAAATCTAATTTAACATCACGTGAGTTCGTCGCTATTCATTTTCCTTTTTTCATCTCAATTTTATTGATTGAGGAAGAAGCACTGTACGGGGGCTTGCGTTTTTATTTTTTCGACGAACAACACCCAAGGAGACGGTTGCGTCATTGCCAAATTGAAAACGTATACGTACGTTGAACATAAGGAAAAGACACGCCGAACAATTTAACGGTATTAGCAGACGGCCTTATATTCCTTTCAGATTTCTATAACGTGGGCGAACCAATTGGACTAGCTGTAAGGTGGCTATCGTCGCCTCGAGAAATCTTTCTCCTTTTCTCTTCCTCAGGTGCCTCGCGAAGCGACTGCACTCCAATCCACGCTTTTAGCTGAATCACATCTCGCCTCGCATCACATTTCGAAAGCGCGAGCGAAGTATACTTCACAGAGAACTCTCATAGATGTCGGATCTTCTCTCTTCTCGCGTGAAACTATCTCGTCGCGAGGACGAGAGTCGCTTCTTCGAATTATTTGTCACTTATCGCTAACGCTTCAATAACAGCGATTAACGATCCTACAAAAAGCAACTAGGCGTGTGAGGTAAACACGCAGTGAAACAATCAATTATTGTCAGACATTTGTGAGCAGAGAGACTTAGCAAGAGTTTCTCTTTGCTCATTGATATCTCGTTGAAAAACCGCAATTCACTCTCGTTTCGAGTGCGTATGTTGATTTCACCGTCACACGGTAAAATATCCCACGAATAGAGACTACATTTGCATGTGATCAAGCGTCAAGGATTAATCGATTCCATTATGTATTCCCGAGATACGTACAAACGCACCCTCCCGCCTTCTGCGTGCGTCTGGCGAGCGTCCTTCAAGAATCACTGTTGTCCTGTATCAGTTTATACCTCGATGCCGATATCTATGGTAATTCGTCCTCAGCGCCAAAATCGTCGCCCACGAGCGACAGCTAGCAGTAGTTTGTTTCATCAACATCGCCGAAGCGAACTTCCGTTCTCTCTCGCGGAATATATGGTAGATGTTTTGAGACTAATCTAGGTCGCGTGTGTTGCGCAAGACGCGCGTATTGCTTGGCATTTGCTTGCGACGTCGGTAATTATTCGCGGACTGATACAAATTCCGGTTTGGGTTTTAAATAACAAGCACCAGTTGGCGAATCAAAGCCAACCCGTCTGAATGTATGTATCGTCCCATTGTGTCGCGGCGCGGTTCTTTTTGCCGCGGTTGAACGACGCGGTGGTATTTTGTGCTTCGAACGTCTCTCTGGCATCTCGCGGCATCACAGAACCGTATATTATATTCCATATAGGTTAAATCAATCTCCGCCTACTTGCCCGACGTGTCCCAATACCTAGCAGTAATATGTCAACAACTATACTTTCAACTTCACGTTCTGACGGAGTATTTTTTTTTTTGTATTCGAGTCGTTCCTCTTAGAACGGCGGTTTATTGATTGCAACAATCGGGCCGCACGTTCGCTGACAACATGCTTGTTACCAATTTTCTCTACGGAGACATTTACAGTAGAGAATAATAATTAAAATAATAATAATTATTATTATTATTAAGATAACAAGAGGCGAAAAAGCGAGAGAAAAAGAGACAGGTGCGAACAGCTTTGAGAAAACGCCAAATAGCCTCGTATCAAATTTTCGGGTTAATCCTTAATAATCTTATTAATTAAGTCCGCATCTTTCCAGGCCACTGAACGTGCCTCGTTTGATTTCGATCCGGCATATATTTTCTTTCGCGTTTCGTTTTCGACTCGGGTATCGGGATATATATGGCCAAATAATCCGGCGCGCGGCCGAAATACGTTCGCCGCTTCGTGGCCGCTCTACGTAGGGGCGTAAATTACGCACATTACGAGGTAGTAGCGCGCGGAGACTCGCGCGCGTTGCGCCGCGCAATCGTCCGATATGCCACTGTGGGAAACTTGAAATCTCCTCCTGGGAGGAGAGGTCTTCAAGGCTCATTAACCCGAGAGATAGCGCGTTATGTTGGATTACGCTGTCTCTTCGTTAGCGCACTTATCGGCCTGCTGGTGCGCAGCCGGCGCGCTGCGTGAATGTGGTGCTCGTCGGTATGTTGTGGCCTCGCCGGCTGTTTTTTCGAAATGCGCAACGCGCACGACAAGGCGATCAATGTAGCTGGCTGTGAAATTTTTTTTTCGGATTTAGTACATCCGCGACGATTAACAGAGTCGTTTGTTTTCACACATTATTACAAACATCTCGTAAGATATTTGTATTAAGAAAGATCTTAATTCTGGAGTAGATACAATCGCTACAACGAAGATAAAATTTTCCGATAGGATTTACATGTCATGTTCGCTTATTGTATTGCTCATATATATTAGGTAGAACATTCATGATGAAGAAGATCTCTTTTCATTTAATTCACTTTGCTTTTTCCATTTTTTCACAAAACAACTTGCGGAAAATCTAGTAAAAAAAAAAAAAAAAGTTAATCGTTTAAACAGGAAAACGTATTTTGCGAAGTTGTCTTGCAAGTCGAGTCTGGATGTAACAAACAGCGAGTCCGAGAATAAGAAGAGAAAGACCAAGTACGAGAAAAGTGGCTTGCGCGCGACTCGATTTCTCGTTGGTGGTTCGCGGGGTTAAATATACTCTCGTTAGTCGCATCATACATACATAGGAGAGCTGGTAGATCGTTTGAGAGAAAGAAAGGGAGAGAGAAAAGAGAGAAAAGGGAAGCAGAGCGAGGAGGACAGGGCAGTCGCAACGCACGCACATACACGCACACACAGACGTAATACATGAGCGCTTATAGGCACGCACGCACGTGAAGTGAGAAGCGGAGCGGGTGAAGGAATACGAAAGAGGGAGACGAAGAAGAAGTAATGGAAGAAGGGAAGGAAGAAGAGAGGAGAGGACGAGAAAGAGAGGGAAGAAGTCGGGCTCTGCTATTACAGAGCACCTCTGCGGCGCACAGCCCAATATGGAGCAATCTCAGATTTCCATCCGCCCAAATCGAGAATATACGCCCGCGCCCCCGTTCGCTCTTCTTGGCCCGCGGAAAGCTGGTCGACGTCGTCGTTGTCATCCTCGTCGACGTCGACGTCGTTCGCCGGCGACGTTTCTTCCGTCCCTCGACGGAGGTGTGAACGTCGCTTTCGGTGGAGTTGTCGCTTGTCCGTAAATTTCGCTCCTGCTCGTAAACAGTGCCAAAAGTGACTCAAAACGCTTCGCTCTGTTCCATCGTGGTCCTATTTCTTCCTTTCTTTCGTGTCTTCTTCTACATTTCTTTCTTTTTCGTCTCTATTTTGTCTTCCCGGTTTTCTTCACGGCTTATCCACAATATCTCTCTTCCTCGCAGTGGAAGTTTATCCACACGCTTCTTCCGTCTCTCCTTCTTCTCCCTCTCCTTTTTCGTCTTCGAATTATCTCTCGATATTCCGCTCCGTCTGCCAAGGAATCACGCGAGCACATTCGATCGCGTGGGCGAGGAATTAGTCTCGAGTCGATCGGTTGACAGTGAAAGTTCGTGATTTGTACGATGATCGATCGCGTGTGCTCGACTATCGTGTCACTCGGCTCGACGGCGAAATCGATAGCGTGTGAATTATTGAAATAGAAACATTCGATGCGCACGAAGTGATCGAACGCGCGAGTTTTCTCAGGAACGAAGATTTTTGCCGAAAACGACACGTTATTCATGTTGCCGGAAAGCAATTTTCCCGTCACAGGTAATCGATGCGGAGAAAAAAAATTGAAGATATTTGTCAATGTTTTCTGTTCAAACTGAAATGTCCATACTATTCGATTTGTGATAAAAAAAAAACTTTCATATCTCGAGGCGCGTCAAACGTCACAGAAACGAATTGTCCGTAAAGTCCGAAAAAATACTCCACGATTTTGCGTGTGTAATATTCACGTATGCTCGTGTAAATGTCAAACTCAATCGAAGACCGTTTGGGTCAAAAACCTTTTCGATCGGTTTTACTATGGATCACCTGTTCACCACGTGGGACGCCACACAACGTTTGCATATATCGTGCGGCATTGCACGCAAGTGTTTACATGTGTAATTACGGATCTATGATGCGATGTCACAATCGGGCCAGTAGATCATGGTCCATGATATAGTGGATCATGGATCACACAGTGTATGGATCACAGAAATGAAATAATCCATGCGAGAGATACTTCGTGCGCGAGATGGCGAGGCACACGCAGATTGAAAAATTTATTTTACCAATCGATTTACTGCTCACACAATTTTTTTTTTTATCGGGATTTTCTTTCTGGCCATTGCATCACCTTGACACAATCTCGAGTGTGTTGCGGCTGTGACTTTCCGTTTTTAACCTAGTTGTGCCTCTGCCAATAGAACGCGAGAAACACATGCTTTCTTGCGGAACAAAATTCGTTTCGTGACACTGTGTTGTCCGTAAAGTACATTGTCTAATTCGATTTTCGGCGCAATTGAAAGACACAATGTTTCGAATATCGTGGCGCGTAAATAAAAAACACAATGAATTCTCCGTAGCTTTTTGTGTCTTTCTTTGGAAGAAGATCGTCATCGTTTTATAATTTTTGTCGTTACGCACGATTGCTGTTTTGAATAAAACAATCTGAAACGGCGATTTAAAAGACGTGCACGACGCGAACGCGCGTCAACGATCATAAAAGCACAGCGCCTGATATACCATAATCCTAAATATGGAGTGAGAAATTTGAGAGAACCGAAAATAGTGGCGCTACGCCAACCGCTAAAAATAGCTAAAAAATAAATTGTAGTTACGCGCCTGCCTGCATCATTCTATAACTGGTCTTCAATGAAAATGTGCCACCACCCGCACGTATTGATATTAATATCATCCGCTAGTTGTCTCGCTTTTTGTCACACGTTTGGATCAGTTTTTCCATCATTTAATCTTTGCAACAAACATTCTGTTTAGATTTAGCGAGTTTTGCAATTTGAATCGAAAAACACACGACACAACGAGAATCTCGACGTGAAACTTGAAACTCTCTCTTGATTCCGTTTTTTCCAAAAGATTTTAGGAGAGTTGATTTTACAGAGTGACTTTTAAATCTCTCTTATTAAGTTTTTAACATTTGAACGATCTGAAAACTTATGATTTATCTCTGAATCAATCATTCGGTGTCTCTTAAGCATTGCACGGAGTCGTGAAACCTGATCGACTAAGACCAAGTATGGCCAGGGAATTGCGGGTGTTGGGTGTAGAAGTGTGTCCGATTCTATTTTCGCGCATGAATATTTTTATCCGACGATGCTGCAAAGTCGCAGTATGTATAATACGCTTCTGCGTCTCCTTTCTCCCTTTTAACCTCTTTCGTTTCTCTCATCGCCGCCGCCAAATGCTGACGTCTTTGCTCTCCGGTTGATCCCTTGATCGCGCGAATTCTCACGGTGCGGTTACTAAAATTATGCAACGTTCATCTCCAAATAATCGTATGAAAACTTTTTCACTTGTCAAAAATTGAGCAAGAGGGACTTTCTCGTAAGTTGCAAGTAGACAATACGCGCCCCATTCGCTGAGAATAACGTTGTCACGTAATCGTGGAGGATATACGACGGTATAACGAACTCGGGAATTCGATGATGAGTTATCACGCGATTGTGACAGGTGCGCGCGCGCGCTTTTTATATAGGATGGCGCGAAGTGTTTCCAAGCGGATCTCTCGCGCATAACGGGTGGTGCTCGCAATTCGCTATTGTGCGATTTCGAAGCCTTGAACGGACACGCACGCAACCGCCTACGCGGCTGCTCGTTCGATGGTGCAACGAGCAAAGCGCGGTCTGTAGGTGCGCGCTTTATCGTTTATCCATTTGTGTGCGAACATTTGTTTGGTTTCTGCCATTTCTCACGCCAGTCACATCTGCGTAATGGTAATTTGCCACGTTGCGCGCGCGAAGTTAATCCAACACGCTCAGGTTTTTTTTTTGTTTTTTTTTTTTTCATTAGTTATACGAATATTCCGCAATTCGCTCGCACACCGGGAAACAATCTCCGGCTTTGCGACCCACGCGCAACCTTTCGTCTGGCTCTCGTATGCTAAAATAAGAAAATCGAGACTGTTGCGCCACGGAATGCTTCCGGCTTTGTTTCTATCTCTTTTTTCTAACAAAAAATTGACGGAGAATAACGTTAGACGTTATAATAGTCTAATAATTAAAAGAATTAACTGGATTCTGATTAGTAGAAAAAAAATTGTATGTCGAATTTACGTTTATTTCGAATGATACACGTGTTTGTAGCCGTGTACGTGTGGAGAACCGACTCTAACAGTGATCGTGCGCGACTTTTGAATTTTCAGGGGGCACTATGCAGACCGAGGAAGTCGTGCCGCGTGCACAGTCTATTGGGATAGACAGTGGTCTTAACGACGGCGCTGGTCTGCAACATCATTTGCATCACTCGGCACATTTACACTGCCCGTTGCCACCTCTGATCCACATGGCCGTCAAGCAGGAGCCGCAGGAGGAAGAGGAGCGGAGTCGCGACGCGAATACGTTGAGGTGACTTGTGAATCCTTCTTTGAATCTCGTAAGACATTAATTGATATTTTATATCACACTTGATGAACAGTTCGACAAATGGTAAATCAAATCAGATGACGCATCGATTTCTTTCTTTCGCCTTTTGTTGATCGTGTGCCAGTGACAGTCGGTCAAATTCGAACAGCACGTCACGATTTGTTCTTTCTTATTGATCGTATTGTAATTTCCGCATCGTAGCTTGTCTCTCAATCAGGAATTAATAATAATTTGACGCGAGCACACCGAATGTCGAAACTCTCTTGCGATTTGAATAGTTCCGAATGTCGAAAATCTCTTGTTGTGGTTTGACAGCCCGCAAGCGGATGCGAGCAACGCCGCGGTTTCGGTGGACAACAAGCATGGACATCACGTTCAACATCAACTTCAAGGATTGGAGGAAAATCCGACGCTAACTGTTCCAGATCCCGGCAACCGAGGACGATCCAGGTGATTTATTTATTTATTTATTTATTTTTTTTTAATTATATTGCGCCACTGGAAGTTTTCGAAACAGTAAAGAAGATTCAAAGAATGATTTTCTCCAAACTGAATAAAACACAGAATACAATTCTTTCTGTCGTCAAAAGCAGAATTCTTTTGTTCTTCGAAAATAAAGAGCATTTTTATACGGCGCAGCTGCGTAACGTGCGTGTTTCGTGACGGCTTGTACATTGTCACGTAGTGCGATTCGCGGCAACGGCGCAGCTCGGGTTATCTTTTTTTTTTTTTTTTTTTTTTTTTAGCCGTCGAACTGGCAAGAAAGACAGGCGCCAGGAAACTGGTTCGTGTCGAGCGAGCTGAAGCGCGCGCCTGAGTGCACGGGAAAAAAGGATTCACGGATATACGTTAGCGAAACGCGCCGCGAGAGAAAACCGATTACCGTTATTAGTGAATTTCATTAAGAAGCAAACCCGACCGCGCACGTTAGAGAAAAAGAAGCGCGAAACGCATCCGCTCTCTGCATACGAGCGAAGGCGATGTACCGCGCGGCATGAAGCGTCTATATCTCTCTTTAAAGGTGTGGTCCGGAATGCAGTCACTGGCGTTAATGAAAGAACGATATCGCCGGTGTAACTGTTATGAACGCATTCTACTTTAAATGTCATCTTTTCTAACGTGTCTCGGAGTACAACAGCAATTTGTAAAGAATCTATTTTCGCAAAATGTGATCTTTTAATTCTTTTCTACTTGAATCATTTCTTTGTTAAAAAATACAATTAATTAATTATTATTATTGTTATCTCTATCTATGTCTATAGCAGTCAGAGGTTCATGTCAGACTATGAAATTTTTATATTCCAGTCGCGGTCGAAGGAAATCGCGATGGAAACTCAAGTTTCACCATCAAGCGTTACCGCCAGAATATTTGGATCATTACGAAGCGTCGCTAGCCCAGGAAAATCTGAATTCCTCGCCTCCGCGCGTCGTCGAACCGGCAGCGTCGAGTCCAGCGCCAACCAGCTCAACATCTACTCCGAGTCCGATCGCCGATGTTCACGGTTGGCTGCAGCGAATCGCGGCAATGCAGCAGGAATTGTGTCCGCAAATCGCATCATCTCAATGTCCTACAACCGTTGGCCACAATCAAGTCGCCGGCACCAGACGATCTGTTATCACGTCCGCGTCTTCGCAGACCTATAACAACACTCCTTATTCCAATCATCACGCCAACGTGCAACAAGCACAGTCGCAGACGTCCAGCAGACCGCCAATGAAGTATTCCGATCTCCCGTACATGGGCGAGATCACTCTCGACAACAGCAAACCGAGACGCGGCCGAAAGCCTAAAAAAGCCGATATCTGTCACTTAATCTACAAGAACTACGGCACCATACTACCAGGTATGCCGGGTCACGAGGAGAGAAGATTGTCGCCGCAAGATAAGCAAGACCCTCGAGATCGCGTGTCGCCTCCTCACGTGCCTTTTCAGAGGACGGACGTTCAGAATAGGATTAGCAGTCTGTTGGAGAAACGACTGACGCAGGAAACTCGACGAAATTTCGCGCTATCGGAGAATTCGCGAGAACAGGACGAGCCGCTGAATCTCTGTATCAGAGATCTCAATCAGCTCAAAATTCGATTATTACGAAAACACGGAAATGTCTACCAATCTGATCAGGTAAAGAGCGAGACGTCTAGTGACGGCGAAGAGGTCGAGTGTCTGGGAACCAGGTTTTCGTCGGAACCGGTCAACTATTCAGAGCCGATCGCTCATCGGCTGAACAACAGTCTCGTCAATCACAACAACAACGTGATCAATCCGATGATCGCACCCAACTCCGGTTTCGTGTATTGGCCGAATGCTGGTGTGTTTATTCATCCGATGGCGTTGCAATCCCAATTGCTGTATTATCAAAAAGTAGCTCAGAACGACAAGTGTCTACCACGGTCAATAGATCAATCGCCGAAGGAGCAAAAAATCGTGCCTAAGTCGATATATTCTATAATGGAGACAAAGAGCCCGACCCAGATGTCACCGTTGCCCACGTCTCAGACGACGTCCGCGTCGACGACCGCCGAGCCGCCGTCGCCTAGACCGAAAAGAAACGCGCCTCTGAATCAGCAGCAAGGTCAGCCGACCAAACGGAAGCGTTCCGCTATATTCATACCGCCGATGCCAACCGAGAACAATAATAATCCGGCGACGGAGGTGAGCATATGCAAATTCAAGTTCACCGGCGGCGCCAAGCCCAGTCTGCAGGAGAAAAAGAGTCTTTCCGTAGACTCGGGTGGCAATTTTCGCTACTACAGCGGCACCGGTGACAAAAGTATGCGTGGTTACGAGTTCTTTCCCAGAGAGGCTCTTCAGCAACCCGCGGGTCAATCTGGCACCACCTCTGCCACCGGAACCTTTCTAAACGCCGCTGGCGAGAGAATACAACCGCCTACGGTATGTCAGAGAAACTCAGCCAGCCAGGACGATGGGCGGCGAAAAAGAAAAACTAGAAAATCCTTGCAACGAGAGAAACTAGAACAGACTTTCAAGGAAAAGGGCTTCCTCATTCAGACGCAACAGCTAGAATCTGCAGAAGGTGCTACTTATTGCAAGTTTCGACAGCTTAGAAAATTCACCAGGTATCTGTTCAGGAGCTGGAAAGATTATCTGCCCGGTAACGTACGCGACTTAAGTAGCGGCGGTGGTGCTGGTGCTGGCGGTGGCGTTGTAATAGACAGCGACGCGACCGACGTTGACGTCGACGGCGACGCTGCTTTTGTTCACTCTCCGCTTCCTCGCGCCAATCTGCTGGATGTGCCGAACAGTTTCGTGGAGGATCATCGGACTTTACCCCTTACGTGAAATCCGACATTCGCGACATTTTGCATTACGGCGAACGCAAGTCATGACACGATGTGCGTAGTGTTTCTACGTTGTTGTTAATTCTTTCCTGTGAAAGCCCGTACAGTGATAAACTGACTGAGAAGTTTTTCAAACCTTGTAAGTTTAATTAAAGTCTTTCAAGTCAACTCACTTTCAAAAATATGTTTCGAAAATACGTGACTATGCGTGATTAAAAAACAAATTAATTCACTACATAACTACATTTTAAAAATCGAAGGTGATTTAAAATATTTGATAACTTTCTTCACAATAGCATCGTGTCACGAGACGCATGTCACGAAGATAAGGCGAATTCGATCGCAGCTTGGTGCCAAAGATAAGAGACCGGAATGTACATAAAATCGCAATAGAAAACGGGTTAACCAAAGAGTGGTTTCGCGCTCGCCATATATTGGAACCGGAGGTGTACGTGTGTGTGTGTGTGTGTATTTGTGTGCGTGTGTGTGTGTGTATGAAGATAATTCGTTTTTAGATTATACAATCAAATTTCGATGCATTTGGAGTGGTATAAAAAAAAAAAGAGACTTGCAACTATATCAACGTCGCTATTTTTCTAAGCAAATATCGTTGAAAAACATTGATCTAACGCGAAATCTAGTCTTATTTATATACTCTTGTTAAATCATAAATATGTTTTCTTGTTTTTATATATCTCTCTGACGGATTGTATATTATATTATAACAATGTGCTGTGTGTGCGCGCAGCACAGAAAAACCGTTTGGACAATAAATAATCCCTCGCCACGAACATTCAATTTGTCCGAAGCGCGAAAAGAGATGCGATTCTTTTGTCGAGTTGAATCTTTTGTCACATCGCTAAGTGGGCTAACCGCAACTGTTCGAAGCCGTCCTACACTCGTGCTATTGTCTTCTTTTGTGCGGCATGTAAGACTATTTTATAAGTACGCTCATTGTAAAACGAGATAAATTCTTATAGTCTGTAATAATAAAATAAATTGTTATACCGATATGAAGCGCAACAGATTAATTGCAGATAATCTCTCCCGTAGAAACTTCCCCAAAAAATTATAAGTCGCAAGCTATAAAGAATCAATTACAATGAGAAAAAAGACGCGCTGTCAAAAAAGTAACATTCACCTCGCGTAAGATGAATTTACGTGCCATCCGGCGAGTGTCCGTTAATGAGTTCCGCGCTCGCATTGATTATTTTTTACCGAATTCGCGTTTTATTTAAAGAAAAAGTCGCCCTACGAAGAATCTTAATTAAACTCTTTAAGGTGCTTCTGTTCGTATTGGCTTCATTGATGCGACACCAGTAGCAGGACGTTGCGATCGCGGATCACGTCTGCGCGAGTTCGCTGTACGCGCAGAAACAGATTACACGAGCTCACACAGAGACCATGTCTGTGCACAGGGTGTTGCAAAACAAACGAGCGTAATACAAATTTTCACAACAAATTCTCTGACCAATTTCTCTCTAACGGAAACATTAAAGAGGATCACACATTTATTTACTAATCAAGCAAATAAAGTGTAGAGGATTTTGGCAGAGCATGTGTGCTGATAAATAATTTTATTTTGGCACAGAGTTCGGCAAACTGAACGAGATTTCGGGAACATTTTATTTTGCTCGATTTTCAAAGATTTATTACATCACAGTTAGCGTAAGTGCGTTGGCACTGCAAAGACAGGTCAACGAACATTTAATTTTCACGATAGCCAAATCAACGAATATTTAAGTACACAAATACATTTAAATTTCTGAAAATTAAACTCGCAACAATTTTGGAACACCCTGTATGTGCACACGCATTAGTCTACACTTACACACGATCGGCCAAGCCACGCGCGCGAGCGCGCGCGTGTGTATGTGTGCGCGGCTCCACCAGTTAGTCGCTCCGGAGTGCGTACAGTCACCCATTCATGCATACGGTCATTCATTCATATGTCGGTCTCGCTCACCTTGAAGCCTTTTTATCATTAGCCGATGTGTCTGTACGTTGCGCGACACATAAACGCAAACGCATACACGTACAATTCATCTGTATGCACATTTACATACGTAAGGAAATAAAATTTATTCGCGTTCTTAGAGGAAGATAATCATCGTCACTCACGCTCGGCAAGTTAAACATTTATTTTTAAAGGCTGTTTCTATTTTTGGTTTTTCTTTCATTCGAAAAGAATGTATTGCTTGACAAAAAATATTTTTATCTCACGTGATGTCCCGTCGTTTTCCCGTCACCTTCGCGAAGCTTTTTGCAATTGCCACTAATTGAAGAGACAATGAGGATAAGAAGGTAAGGAAGACGATAAGAGGGAACGATCGTTGTTGTCCTCGTCGTCATCGCTCGTCGTTCGGGAGAAGCCGGGCACAATGGCTGCAGGTTTCCTAATACGGGCACGGCGGCACGGGATGCGCGTCGAAAAAAGAGGAATTTTGGCAAGCACGAGGAGGAACTTGGAGAAGGAACGGATGTGTGCGTTCAGCTAGCGCGCGGTACAAAAATTTAATAATTGCATACGCGCGACGGACATGTCTCTTGTCATCTCCATCCGCGTCGAGAGAGACATTCTCTCTCTCGGCAGGTGATAGAAAGTAGTTTGGAATATCTTTTGCTCGTAGATATTCCGCACGATTTATGAAAAGATGGAAAAACTATTGTGTAGAAAGAGAAAATATGACAACTTACATATTCTACGCACACTATATCGTTTTAAATATATAAAAAGAAACATGACGTTGTATACGAGCAAATTTGTTTTTTTCATTTCGTGAAAGCTTCTATTTTTTTCAATATTGAATAAACTTTTTTACGTTATATATTTTATATTTATTCTCTTGTTATATTTCTCAGCATTGTAAATTTTTTGACGAAATCTGTCTGATGCAATAGACGAAGAGTTTAAAGAACAACTCGTAAGTTGTCTTTATTGATATATATGTATATCACAACTAAATTTTTATAAGAAAAACAAAACATTTGTATTGAGCAAACGTGTCTAATATCGGTATAATTCGAATTGGTAAGTTTACGTCAAATTTCTGATTTTTTGCCTCTTCGTGCGCCTACGCGCTATATCTTCTCTTACACGTGACTGCAAGTTTCCTAATATAGACTCGGCATATGCTTCGATGAAAAAAGACGATGTTGTTAAGCACTGAGTTCCCGGCAAACTGGTTGCCATCTCGAATCCGGAAAAGACAGGCAGACTACGTGTGTAATGCTAAAATCGCGCGAACGTTAACAATCTTCGAAGAAGATGCTAATAATTTCAGAAGAAAGCAGATTTAAATGTAAAAAACGCTCTCATGTTTTTCTCTCAAAAATACAATAAAACATTTCAATTTTGATACACTCGAAAAAGATATTATTATATATAATTTATAAAAAGAAACAGAGTTTTGACAATTATTGTAATTTTCTCTAAAACATTGAATTTTTACGTACTATTTGCCAGATTTGCTTTTTATTAATTTTCTCTACTGTTAAAAAATTCTTCATGAAACTGAAGCAACATCGACAACGAAAAAAATTTTAAGAATGGCAAAAAGAAATTAAATATCTAATAATTAATAATCAATAATTATTCTCCGTGAGTGCTTATTTTGAAAGAATCAAAGCGTGCGGTCTTCACAAAACTCGAAGTGAGTGAATAGGGCCATGTAGTCTTCTTCATCGTTTCCAAAGGAGCTAGTTTAAAGCGAAGGAAGACAAGTTCGCGGTGGTCTACGGACAGGTTTGTTCGTGAAAAACTTCAATTTGTCTCGCGCGCGGGTTGTCGTACCACAGGCGTGGATTCTGTGAGATCTGTTTTTGCGTCGAGTAATGTATGCAGATAAATTCGCGCACGACAGATGCTCACATTGCATCAAATAGGAGGAAGATCGACACTTGGTTTCTTGATAACAACCGTTTAATTAGATATTAAAGAGTCTGTAATTAACGAACGAGAATACGACCGGGAATATTTTTCTTCGTTTGATACTGATCCTGTTCGGTGACTCCGAGAACGAAGTCCATTCGTTCATCGGGCACGATTTTGTGCAAGAACGATCTCATGAATGAAACTGCGACGCGTTCAGCAAAACATTCCTCCTCCGTCTCGTCTTACTTCTACTTTCGCGCGCGGACTGAACTCGGCACACTAGTCGATAGAATACTCGATTGTTTCTAAGCAACTCTTCAATGAGCATGAGTATAAGAAATAACCGCCACTGGACATCGCTATTCCGCAGCGGCGGAATTTCTTTAATAAAAAAAAGAATCAAAATAAATTCATCAACTCAAATAAATTAACTCAGAATAAATTTTGTAACTCAATTATAAAGGTTTCGTGTTTTAATTTAACTAGAGAGAGAAAGTTATACAATTTTGTAATATTTCAATTTCGAAGAGATAATAATTCCATTTTGCGAGTTTTCATCGTTCTCTTGTTCCTCGCCGCCGACAGCTGCGACGAAAATGAAAAATTCGATTTGGAATGAAACGAGAGCAAGAACCTAAGCCAAAGACGGAATGTTAGATATAAAAGGATAAAAGATGAAGAAGAAGGGACAACGGCAAGTGGCGAACAACTAACTAGATGCTACAAATATAAACAAGAAACTTTAATTACGTTATTTTATTTTTCTCGTCTGTTTATCACTTGCATTTAATAACAATCATGCAAAAAATTTTATATGTAAATTTGCAAAATGTGCACACAAGTAGCGAGATTCTCTTTACCTTCGGATTTTCAAGATGTGTGATAGGTAACAGAAACCTGTGCAGATGTCTCGCGCGACTGGAACTCGCACATTGTGCGCGCGAATAAATTCAAGTTTTATACAAACACACTCAACCTAATAAAAGAGAAATATATATATAAAAGAAAATGTAAAATAACAAAAAAAAGATACTATTATAAAAAATATATTTTATGCAAGAGAATTTAAATATGTTGAAAAGTTTTCTAAACAGAAAGACGGGAGGCTATTATAAATTCCACAAAAATTCAAAATCCGTAAATAAAAAATTATATAGATGTTTCAAGAAAACACTAGATATATAGTTTATTCAACGTTTACTAATTCGAAAGTTACAATAATCCGATAATAATTATTATTCTGTATACTTATGATTGAAAATTATGCTTAGATTATAGGTAACGCTTGTGAATGTAAAATATCTGACAGATTGGATATCCACGCACGCGTTGCTGATTTTTTTTTTTTTTTATGATGCGTTTGGTCCATCCACATGTGTACAAAGTTGTTCCATTTACATTTGTCACATCTTGTACGTCTTTTTTTCATTACAAATATTTCGATTCACACTATCGTCTTTTCTATATTACAGCTGATGGATGGACCATCAAAATGTACAATTGCAAGCTCGACTAAATCTAAAAATGTCGGAGCGCAGTAATTTACATAACTGGAAGGACACTTGCAAAATATCTTTGCCGCAGAAAGTCATATACGCGTCTATCGTAAGAATCATTGTAACGTCCGTCGTTGCAAAAATACACGCTTTATACAGCAGAGTTCCCCACTTCTCAAGGAAGAGAGGTCGTCGGAACTAATTAACTCTCACTTCTTCAAGTTTTTCTCTTTATTCTCTTGAGCAATTTTGAGTTTATTTTCAAGCAGAAATAGGCTAAGCCGACTCGCCACGCAAGAATCTTATAAATTCTGCAATGGGAGATGACAGACACGCAGATGACAGAATTTCACGTATGCGTGTCGAGTGGACTTACAGTTTAAGGTGGATTCCGAACCACCGAGAAATGAAAATTCAGAACAACGGCATGAAAAGAATGAGAAGTGGAGAATTCGGTTATACATTATTTTTCAAACGTGTAAGTTTTTCGCTGTAGTCAGAAAAAAAAAATAAACAAATTGCTGTATAATATCTTACAGAAAAAGTAATTAGAGCAATATACACAATTCAGTCGCACAACGTTCATATGATATACATTTGCGAGAAATATATTTCTTTTTTTTTTTTTTCAATTTGCGAGCGAAAGAAGCTGGTTGAAATTCGACTCGACATAAGTTTTCGTAATCAAAGTGCACAGTCGCGCGATAAATCATACATTTTCTTTATATATAATTAACTTTCTGAGACTGTACAGATTTTTTTGTTTTGCTTGTTCCAAAGTTACACACAGCAAAATATAGTGAGTCAAAATTTATCCATTTCCACTCCGCCTCAACGTTACTTTATATTATTAATTTAATGCATTAGTGTAACATCTAATATTTTTTATAATTTCAACAATAATATTACACTTATTTAACATTATTTAATATACAGGAATGTTAAGAAAGAGAGGATATTATTATTTTGCGCATAAGGCTCTCTTGATAAATACATTCTTTGATATATTATTATTATTCTTGATTATATATTACTTTTTATATTTTTTGATATATTCAATACAATATATTATATAGCATATATGTGTTATATATCTCACTGTAGAGCACTAGTGTTAATTGTTTGTCTCTAAGAATAAAAAAATATAAAAAGAAAAAAGGAACAATTTGTATTCAAATAAAAAACACGGAATACAATTGATAGTCCGCTCGAACTTGTCATTGTATGAGACACTAGTTTTTTTCCGTCGAAGGAAGGACGTATCTTTTTTTTCGCGTGATTTGATAAAAATAGACGCGAGTAAGTTAAACGATATATGTATATGTACACGCGTAGAAAAAAGTGTAACATTCAATAGAAAATAAAAAAAAACACACACGAACGTATTTACTTGATTGCATTACAGACATTTTGATAGAACAGTTTCTCGCGTGATTGTCGAAGATTGTGATGACTTCGCGTTATTCACTGTACATACATTTATATTGATTTTAAACGCGGCACTCTAATTTTTCTCCTTTATTCTCATTACGTGTATGTTATACATCCGATATAAAGAGTTTCTTTTAAGAAGCAAACTGATACAATTATTTACAGTGTGTTAAAGTGCGCGACGAATAAGTATGTTTAAAAAAACCTTAGCTTCTACTTATCCTACGCGTTTAATTAAAGATGAGCGATCGAAAGAACTTGCGTGCAAAGTTCTTTCGTCATTATATCAAACAAAATACATAATAAAAGGAAAAAATATCTCAATTTAACTGGTTACTTAATCTACATAATAATTCAAATTTACTCTTACGTGTCTCTCTTCTGTAATTATAATAACAATAGAGAAAGAGAGGTATAATCGTATGTACAAAAGGCAACGATTTGTAAATCTATTTATTTACAAACTTCCAGTATCGTCGTAAAATGTGATTAGTTTTTATTATCAAAGTATAGACGAAATATAGCCAGCCTGTTTACGCTTTGTTTACGCTTCGCAATAACGAATTATTTAAGCCGACACTGCCATTCATATACACTCTCTAACAAATACGTGTTTAGATACATGCTTAGATATGTTTACTGATTCCTCTCAAGATTACCTACAAATCTTTCTTACATTATCTTTGCCAATTCGTGAAAATATAAAAAGGACTGGTTAGTTTTTTTTTTTTTTTTTTTTTAAACAGAT
>QVNW01001500.1:0-29272 GCA_014825475.1 Pseudomyrmex flavicornis
GGCTTTGAAGGAGGGATAGTCCGACTTTGATTAACCCTTTGACGTCGCTCCAACGTTTCACCCCCGTCGTAAGGGATATCTGCCGTACGATGCGGTTCCACCTTTTCCCTAATGGAAATGCTTCTCCCGCGAGCGAGATAAAGACGGCGATTTTCTTCTCCTGTCAGCACAGCGCCGATATCGCGAGATCGAGAGGGAGAATAAGGGATAATTAACAGGAATTGTTTTTAGGTTCGATCGATAAGCGAATGGAATTGACATTAATCGGTGTATTTTTGTTAGGTTATTACACATTTTAATATTTTTGTGGTAAAAGTTTTTGTTCTTTTTGTTTTTTTTTTATTGTGTTTTTGTGTGACACACAATTTTTATTTGTCCTGAAAAACGCTTTTCAAACTGTTGTATCATAATTTGCGTATCGATTAAAGTGACAAATGGCCGCTTGCTCGATACGAGTCACAAAGAGACAATATTTTTGCCCTCTTTCGCGAATGATACTGACGTAATTCCTTTTTTTTTTTTTGTTTTATAAACGGTAACAAATCTTGATGATAACGAACGATTATTGCGCAGAGTGGAAGTTTCGACGCGATGTCATTAAAACGCGTTTGCTTACGGCTTACGGAGTATTAATTGAAAAAGCTTTTGCATAAAAGCCTTTTTATATCAAACGTCATTAATCGCCGATATATATATATATATATATATATTTATATCGATTGATATTTGCGGCGATTCGGCTCGTTCGTTTTTCACGAAAAGTCTTTTGATGATAAACAGCGCGACAAAATTCATTGAAAAACTTTATTAAACGTGAAATTCTCTCACCAATTGCTTTTAATGAGCATCAACATTTATGAAAAGATTAAAATAAATGACATTTTATTCGCATAAATATCAGCGTGTTACACGTGTTTGGAGAAACGCACGAACACATGTGCAGGAATTACGGAGTAATTTATCAATTGCTCGCAAAGTATATACACGCTTTAGAGTTTTACACGCCAGTAGCAATTATCCTTTCCGTAAACCGGAAAGTGATGATAAAATTACGCGTTTTTCCCTCATTACGCCGTCAGGTGTTCAAGTTGCGCAAACGAACGACGCGGCATTATGCATTTACCTTGTGATGTCGCGCTCGCATTCCGTTCAAAGAGTTTTGCTCATTATCCCAGTCGTATTTCGGGGAAATAAATATAATCGTTGCAGGACGAATGATTTCTCGCGAATAATGCAAGCTCTTCCGCTTTTCGCGCACAAAACGCGTTTTGCGGGCGATTTTCCGTTTCGCACACGCGACAATATATAAATTTCTTTTATCTGGCGTTTTATTTGGCGGTTGCATTTGTATCAAAGCGCATTTGTATCAAAATAAAAGTCCGTCTCGATAAATTAAATTTATAAAATATAATAATATAACGCGCGTGTGTGTGTGATCGATTGCGCGCCGAATGAATATCGAAGCGCAAAACGTACGCTTCGGCGTTATCCGGATCGCGAAAATTGGCTTTTGACGTATGTTGATTGCATCTGCAAAAATTAACCGGATACAGACTCGCGACGCGAATCAATGGACGTGAATTCGCCCGGTTTCATCGTTCTACAGTAGTAGTAGTAGTCGTTCGACGACGGCGACAGCTACAAATGAACACGGCGATTCAGCAACGTTGAATCATTATGGACGAATTACGGCGTTCAAAAAGCCGTAAATTCTGCTATTCTGCTGTCGCCATTAAAAAGTTCCAGTCCGGGAAAGAGGGTGGAAATGCGCGAATGCAGAGAAAGAGACGTCGTGAAAAGCACGTCGTGTCCCACGCGAAGAGAGAAAAGCGCCATAAGATTACGGGAAAGTAGATACGAGAACTTCCACTTTAAGAATCAATTTGCGTAACGACCGCGATAAATAACTTTATTTGAAAAATAAATTATCAGCTGCCACAGTCTGTCCGTTACATGCATACAACGCGCAAAAGCAGGATATGAGATTTCGCTATATATTCTCTCAGCTTTTTACGTTGCACACACATACACACATACACACACGTACATTTGCCCCACACAATTTTATTCTTTATTTAAAATTATCTCTCTATCCGTTTGTTATCTTTTATTTGTACACACGGACCTTTTTTGCCTCACGAAAAAGAGGCAAGAGCATCCAGCGTGCAAACACAACTACCTGTGCGATATGTACATACCACACGGTTCCGGAATTGCGACAGGAAGATGAAGAATCCCGGAAATTCTCGCGTGCTTTTGCCACTCTTTTCTTGAAACTTTCTTTTTTCTCCCTCTCCTTATTTTCGTCAACCCGTAAAGTTTGAAGTAATCTAACTATGATTGCGCAACTTTTTTTGAGATTGAACGAAAACTACTGAAAAAAAAACTACTACTGAACAATGCAAAAGAACATCGAAGTACGTGAAAAAAGTAATGTTTCGTTTTTTTACCACATTTTTCCATCGTATTTATAAACTCAATGTTGATTTTCTATCTCTTTCTTCCTCCTTCTCCCTCTATTCATCTCCTTCTATTTTCATGTATCATGAAATACCGACAATTGTAATCATTATAAGTAATTGTGTTTGTGTCGTGTATTTTTGTCAAAACTTTTCAATTCCAAAATCCATTTCTATATTTTCTGATCTTTTTTTTTTTTTTTTTTTTTTTCTTTCGTTCTCGTCACAGTTTTCCGGATTCGCGCGGCAATCTCGACAGCGCGGCAAAACAACTTGTTTATACCGAAGTTGAATCACAGTCGAGGCGCGCGACGCGCCAAAATTAATATCATCTCTCCGTCGTTGTTGCTGCAGGTCGATAGCGACACGCACAGTTGCACCGAATCCATCCCGGCGGCGGCGCGTGTAGTAGGTACGTCTTCATTCGTGGCTGTGGCGCACACGTATATACACGGCCAAGAGGTCCTCTCGGACAGTGCTGCTGGCAGCACTGTGCTGATTTCTCGGGGGATATAACAGAACTTGGACCCGTACGTAATGTCAATCCAATCCACGTTCTCCTAATGCCTGTGCTCGACATCGACCTACTCGCACTGCAGAATTGCAGTTCGTTCCTTTAGCGACCGGTACAGAATATCCCGGCCTCTCAGGGATCCTCCGCCTCTCGTGTCTCAATTGCGCGAAAACTCGGGATATTTTCTGAAGCGCGGCGCAATGAAACGGTAATCGGTCGCCGAAACAGAGTTCGCCGACCGAATACAATTAAAAGTTGGCGACGCGATCTCGCGTACACACCTATCCCGGCCATTAGTACATATGCGATACGTGCGTTCTACGGGGGAGGAGACGGGGACGGCCTAACTACATCCGGGGACAGATCAAAGTTAATTCAACCGGTAAGTCCGAGAACATGTGCAACGACGACGAGGACGACGACCAGGACATCGACGATGTTCCGCGTAGCTTTCCCGCTTCAGTTTCGTAACTAATTCGTTATATTCAAGTTTGAATACCGTAATCCGAGAGTTTCGTAATTGCCAGTTCTCCGAAGTAGGATATCTCTGAGGGGGATAAACCCCGCCAGTCTTCATAAGGAGCTCATCGCGGGAATTATTGTCGCGCTAACACGTCAATAGGTTACGCCAAATGATTTGTTTTCTCGAGTTTTGCACATTTTATTATATATATATGTATGTATATATATAAATACATTACGTGTAACACACGGCACGCGTATCGTCGACGAAAAAAAACAGAGAGGAAACTTTACTCCGTCAAGCTTCGTTACGATTTACGCGCCGAGTTGGCTTAATTGCGGGCAATATATTATTGTTGAAATTAAACTCGCCGCGGGAGTTTTCCGCGAAAAGAGAGAGAGAGAGAGAGAGAAAGAAAGAGAGAGAGAGATGTTGAAACTCACGATCCTCGAGGACTCCGCTCCACTTCAATCCCCCTCGGCGTGCTTCCTCTTAAAGTGCGCGGGTACTTAACGCCGTGTTCGCGCTTCTCTTTCAACCTCCCTTTCTCTCGAAGAGCTTTGCGGTTCGCGTGTTTCCACAGCGAAAGAAATTACGTGTACACGTTTGCTCCTATTGACATAAATATCTAAATTAATACTTATATATACAGTGTAACTCATCTTGCAAAACTGAGTGCAGCAGAATTGCATCTTCGATCCGAGAGATTTTCGGAGAGAATTGTGTGTATAATGTAAATATATATATATATATATATATATATATATAATGTATCAAAATTATGCAAATTATCTTTTGAGCAAGCAAAAGGAACTGCGAATTTCTTGTGTTGACGATAATTATTAGATAAAATTGATGCGCGCGATTGAGATTATTTATTATCGACTACCCATCAATCTCCCAAGACGCATGTTTAGGTCCTTAATGGTAACACATTACGTCTCGTTCGTTTGCGCGGGGCGAATGTTTCGCATACACAAGATTAGCAGCGAAGCGCGCGCGAGTCCATTTGTTTCTGACAGACGAATATAGGAAAGCCTCAAAAACTTTGCTGACTGGATTTCGCGACTGACAATCCCGCGAAACGAGCAGAATTGTCAAGCGTAAAATTTGTTCGGACACACACACACACACTGAGCGCACGCGGCGGAAAAGCGCTGCGCCGTGTGCGCGAGGGAGGATTGACCGGAAATGGCAGATGTCACGGTTGCCCGAGCTCCGAACGACATGTTGGTAATCGAGAGAGTATTCAAATGCTTGACCGATACGTGACCGTCCTCCGGAAGCGTACTCACCGATGTAAAGCACCTAATGGCGTTTTGGATAACACAAAGTTCGCCGTGGCTTCTCGCTCCCTCTTTCCTCCTTTCTGTCCCTCTTCACCATTTTCACTGAGCGCGCAGTTTGTGCGTTTGCTTTGTGCAACTTGGAATTAAATGTGCGAACGCGAATCCGTTTAACAACATGTAGATGCCACGTTGGATGTTAATAACAACAATGATCCTGTCTCTCTTTCTCGCAACATAAGTAGAATTTGCGCACGTTTGCATATAGAATCTCCCTTCCCTCCCCTCCGTTATATCCGAGTTTATCGATGTGGTTGAAAGCCCGTCCGTTCATTAAACTTGCGTTCTTAAATAGGCAATGCGCAAATATGTAATATGATGATATTAACGAAAAAAAACAACATAAGTGATAATACTCTAAATTATCTTTTTCGGTTTGTACAAAAGAAGATGACGTAAGAGAATTTTTTTTGTTTATATTTTTGTGAAAGAAAAAACATTGAAAGCTGCACTAACTGTGCGAGGATAGACGGTGTTTTTTTTTTTTTTTTTTTATAACAATTGTTGCATCTAATCGAAGTTTGAAATACTAACTGGAACTTCGTGCGAAACGAGAGAGAATTTAAGAAAATATTTAAGTTACGTGAAATTAAAATGCAATTTTGTTTTCACGCATCGCGCCCGATCGATGCGAAAGCAATCGAAAAAGTTTATCATCAGTTTTCGATTAAACGTAATTTAACTTGCTCTCTCTTTCTCTCTTTCTCTTTCTCGCATAACTCTCGCACTCGTGTAATTTAATCTCTTTGACGTTAGCTCGTTCGCGACCTAACTTGCAAAATTCGGCGCCAGCCCGAGGGTAAAATTACAGATTCAATCTAGACAGTTATCAGCGAGAGAGCACCCGTCGCTCTCTCTCTCTCTCTCTCTCTCTCTCTCTCTCTCTCTCTCTCTCCTTGACAGCGGCGTTGCGCCACATTTTCGCTATGTCAAACAGGTTAATCAAAGATTAACGAGACATCAGGACTATTTAACAGCTAAGTGCAATTAGTCTAATTAAAAGCGATCTGTCGCTCTTGAGGTTTTTAAACACTGTCGCGACAATCTGACGTGTAATTGTCGTAAAACACGTAAAGTTACATTTGCGAATCTTGTTCTCTTTGTGTCATGCATCAATTTGATGCGATATCGAACAGTAATTTTAATTGTTTTTGCGATATTGACGTTGCGGTCAATATTCCGGTCGATATAGCGCTATGAAAATGCTCACCGGCATCACACACAAACACACACACACACAAGCAGCTAATCTAAAAATCCATCGGTAGAAACCGTAAATCACGGACCTTCCGCGTTTCGCATTATATGAGACACGTTCAATAATCGCGAATTGCCTCGAAACGTAATATACCGCGACTCCTGCCAATAAAATTCCTTTTTGCCGTCTGCGATAGTCCATATACGAGTCTGCAACGTGACGAGAAAGTCCCCGCGCACACGGATATATATATATATATATATAGTAAGAGATAAATTTTTCTCTTTCTCGCCACGATCTTTTCAGAGAATAGATCGCGAAGTCTCGACCGGGCGAGCGAGTTAGTCCGAATTAAATAAATCGCGCACATCGAAGCGGAAGGAAAATGCGGAAAAGCAAGACCTCGAAATATGATCGAAACTTTTTGACAGTCTACTCCCGGAAACTCTCTTTCTCTCTCTCTCTCTCTCTCTTTCGTGCGCGCGCAAAATTAACAAGTAATTAAGCTTCCGTAATCCGCGCGCGAAACTTTCATCAATGTATCGGCCATACGCTCGATACGTTGCATCTCTCGCTCTTGTCTGCTTTCTCAAACTTTTCGGGCGCTTTAATTTATATTCGTCATTTCCATGAAAATATCTCATGGAAGATACTTTTACGGTATTACAATAATATTATAATTAATTGCTTTAAAATTACATAATAAAAAAGTAACAAATTAATATGTAAATAATTATATTTTAATAGTACACACACTATTAAAATATCGATAACGCTGTATTACATCGTAAGAAACAAATCTACTGTGCTCTCACGGTATTTTTTACGATTGCAAAATATGATTTTCGCGCTCTAGAGAACGTTATTAAATTTTATGACACAGAAGAGAACGTGATTTGCGTTTGGTCGTCCACCAGAGCTTAACGTACACATTCGCGCTCGCTTGTCGCGAGGATCTTTCGTGTCCGTCAATTAGACATCGTTTCACGCACGCGAGATCGATGATAATACGTAAATATCGCGGCAACGAGGTGAGTTTTAAGTTTTTTTTATTACAGCAGCTGACCGATTGATCGGTAGTTTGCCGAGCGCGACGATCAATCGGGTACGAATAAAATAAAACTTGCGAACTGAATAATTGTTCAAAATGAAAAGTTATAAAACTTTGTACTTCGATTGGTTAATAAAATAATCGACATAAAACAAACACGTGCGTAACGAACACACGTTGAAAAAAAAACTCACTTATTAAAACTCACTTATTATTTAAAACAAATAAGTCGGTAACACGATAATTCGGCTTATCTCGGATTTAGGTTAAAACTTTTCATTGAAATTTTAAAATAATTAATCTTGTCGAGAGAGATTGTTATTTCATATCTATAATATCGTAATAAAACTCGGGACGAGAAATGCAAAATATAAGTACTCCGCAAAAATTATTTTAAAAAATCACGTATTCAAAGAATTATCCGTAAAAATTCTCTCTCTCTCTCTCTCTCTCTCTCTCTCTCTCTCTCTCTTTCTCTCTCTCTCTCTCTACGGAGGTACGGTGAAAATATTATTTGTCGCGCGGATTGGAAGAGGAAAAAAACTTGATCGAAGTCTGACGATTTAATTTCGTCAGCTGTCATTTTCCGCTTTAATACGACAGTAATCAGAGCGCGCGCGAGAGGTGTATGTACAAGACGTAAAAAACACACACGTCGGAAAAAAAATCATTGATATTGCTCGACCGATTAGATTCGAGACAACAACAGCACGAGCGCGCTGCGTGCATGCTACTATACGTCCGCGCGCGTTGTACCTACGCGAAGAGGGGGGGTATATTAAATCCACCACGCTAAACCCTACCTTTTATGCCCTCGTTCCGTAAATGTCCGTGTATATCTTTATCGTCGGCTATGCAGCGCGGCGCGAGTGGCTTGTAAAAAAGAACGTGAAATATTTCATTTCGCGCGAAAGAGAGAGAAAGAGAGAGAGATTCCGCGCGAGCGACGTTCCATTAGTGCCCCTCGTTCAGCAAACTCATCATTATCGCGAATGTAACGGGTAAAATACACACACCTGCCACGCCATTCTCTTTCTCTCTCTCTCTCTCTCTCTTTCTCTCTTTTTCTCTCTGCCATTATGCGACGAGGATAGGAGTCGCAACGACGTGTTTTTATTTCGGGAGCTATTTCGGAGGATTTTGCGAGACACGGAAGCCTCTACGTAAGGAGAACGCCTCTGACCTAGGAGATAAATCGACTTTGGGCTCGCGGGAACGAAGTGGCGCGTCTCGTAAAAAGAGTTCGAAGAAAGACCCGCCCGATGGGTGCAGGTCGATCACGACCCAAAACTCGGAAGTAATCCGGATTTAGACAACTTTATTTCTTAGTCCGCACTGCCGTCGAGTCACGCAAGACTCGCGCGCTTATACTACTACTCGCGCGATCTCTTCTCTCTCCAAATTTGGCATCTTTACATTGTTTACATCTCGCCGCGTCACGACACTCGCGATCACAGTGTTTTTAACATTTTGCTATCGACTAAAAGAGATTGACTATACGTAGAGTCGCGCTGTTGTGTAATATCTCGAAAGCGCGAATTAATCCATTTATTTTTCGCGGCTCGCTCAAAAAAAAAAAAGAAAAAAAAAAGAGGTGAGTAATTTAACGAGCGACAAAAGCGTCAATTCGTTTAATACGAGTCACGGCGCGCCTAACGTCGCGCGCGCCGTCAATCGCGCGCCGAGTTTATCACTTAGATTATTCAGGTGCGAATTACTCTCGCGATTGCACTTAACTAATTGGTCCATTAAATTATACGTTACGTTTTAATCAGAGGGATATCACGACGTGCGCGTCGTCGGTATTCAAATAATATATATCTCTTCCGCTCCCGCTCGCTCGGTCGCTTTCTCTTTCTCTCTCTCTCTCTCACGTCGAGATCGCCACGCAAATTCGTATTTACTGCGAATCGCGAGATAATTTATTCCCCGCTGACCCTTTAATCACGGTAATGAATATCATCCCGGGCGAGAAAAATCGTCCGGCTCATAAGCGATGCTTTATGACGCAAAAGCCGCTTTTTTTTTTGGATCCGCTTGAGATGAAGTTCCTAATCACGTTTAATGGGACGAGGAGGGTGGAAAGGGAGAGGAAGGGAACAAAGATCTAAGCCTCGTAATTGGCGTTTGATCACCGACTTATGAGAGCGGTCCGTGCCAAAACTGTCCCGTTGCCTCATAATCAATCAACGGGCCGTGATTAATAGACGTGAGATAATGAAAAATGATCGGCCTAAGACGACGGCGAAATGGCCGCATTGTATCAATGTAATCGCTTTCGACGTTATCGCTAATAACCGCGATCATTCGGCTATGATACCGGTCGCACAAAGGTCGCAGATCGAAATATTGATTTCACTTGGCGCGATTGTATTGAAGTAACTGTTACTACAACAGTTTTTAAATACAATTTATTGCAAAATAAATTTGAAATTTAAGAAATATTTTAGAAATATAATAAAACATTCTTTCTATAAAATATACTCTTTGCAATTATACGTGTCGTCCGTTTGGTAAAATTAAATTCAAGCAAAATGAACGAGACGTACTCCTTCAACACCTGAATACCTTCATTTCGATATTAAACGCCTCGTCTTTTAAACACACCGAACAAATGAAGATAAAAGTGAAAGGAGAGACGTGATTTATGCGTGATTTCATATTCGATCGAATAAAGCGCTCCGCTGCGCATTTGTGTCAGCGTCTTCTATAATTGTTTCATTCGCTGGTGGTTCTTAATTCACCGAACGTGCTCAAATGGCGGCGGCGGTGGCAACGGGCGCTCGGCATACACACGCGTGTGCGCTCCGATCCAGAGTATTTAATTCAGGTGTCACCTGTGTGCTTAAGCACGCGCGCTTAAGGCTCGCACATCGCGCCGCGCGCGCGGCAGCGCTGCGAGCTAAATCAAACAACGCTGCAAATTGCAAATGGGAACTAATTGCTTTCGCGCTTTACTTACAACCGCAGTAGCGTTTTAACAAGCGCAGAGGCCGCTCGACGCCAGGCAGCGCGCATCGAGAGGCTCGTAACCGGAAAATTTAATGCGCGCATAAAGGACGCGAGATTGCGGGAGGGAGGAAACGCATAGAGAGAATTTCCAATTAGTATCGCTGACAAAAGTGAAACTCGATGATGCGCGCGCGCTCGTGCGCCCTCGTCCCCATCAATTGCATAATAACAAGTAATACAATTGGTAATTAGATTGCAAGTGAATTGCGCGCGCGATATTTCTCGTTGCCCACAGTGTCACATAATTATTTTAATGCGCATAATTTGCGCCAGAAAGCACGCAAAGCACATTTTGAATAACCGTGTTATTTTTAATCGTACACATTGCACACACGATTAAAAATGCCTCGCGCAAGATTTCCGCTGTGGAACACACGACAACCGTTTTAATCTCGCCCGCTCTTTTTTACGATTGTCGCGCGCAGAAGTCGCGAGTAAAATTCATTTTAAATTAATTATGTTTCTTATACACATTTGACACCGCGGCAGTTTTCCTAATGTTACAGAGATTTTACGTGACTATCGCGCGTATTAATTAAATACATATTATTATTATTATTATTATTATTATTATTATTATTATTATTATTATTATTTTGCTCGGTGTGAGAAGAAACTTTTTACAGAAGTCTACCGAGAGGCTTTGTGAAAACAGATGAAGAAAGTTGTATAAGCGACGGTGACGATGGAAACTGTGTTGCGCGCGTCGCGACTTCATCAAAATTCTCTGTCTCTGTCTCTCTCTCTCTCTTTCTCTCTTTTTTCTCTTTTTATAAAATTATATTTTCTCTCCGTCTCCACACGCGAGAAAGCGTAATCGATTTTTAGACTCGTTCTCATTTTAGACTCGTCGTAAATGTCGGCGGAGTGAAATCACTTCGGGAATGATCTTCCGCCACCGAATGAAGTATTTAATGTTCCTTATTTTTATATCGGACGTAAGCGGCGGGAGCGCAAGAACGAACGCCCGGAGCGGACGATGTGGCTAACAAGGTCCTTCGATCTATCTCCGGAGATGACTTTCATCGCGAGACGGTGAAATTCTCCGACACTCAGTAAAACGTTGTCCCTCCGTCGTCGTCGTCATCACCGCCCCTTTCGATCCGCGAACGAACAACTCTTATCCCCTTAACAATCTTACAACATAAAACTCGGTCGCAATCGAGTTGCGGAATCCGGAGACGGGAGGGTAAAAAGGTTGTTCCCTGAGGAAGCGCCTCGCTAAAGCGAAGGGATGCACCGTATTATGCGGAGTATCGACGCTTTCATGACGCCACGAGGCTGTTTGCGGAACGGTGTTTGCGCGCGGGTGTATGCGTGGCGACGGCTATCGTCCGTGTGTTTACCTTGATGATACAATTGTATGTACAGCGTATCGGGGGGTTCTGTCGTTTCCCGAATGCAGACACGGCACTCGTGTGTGTTGGTTGGGGGAGCTGGTTTGGTGACGTGCATAGGCTGCGCGTACGTTGGATATCTGTGTTTGTCCAACCAGGATGCGCGTTCACGATGGCTGCTTGTCGCGCCACCGATTTGCGCTAGAATTACCAAGGAGTCTCTGATGACCGGGACTTGAGGATAATAGACAGAATATAGCGTTCGCTCGCACGATCTGAACGTAAACCTCATTTCCTCTGCAATTCTTTTTTGTTTTTTTTTTTTTTTTGCAATTCCGGGATGCGTTCTGTAGAACAGTTTGGAGAGAAAGTGAAAATCCTGAAGATGAAGTGTCAACTTTGCGTAATGATTTTTTATTTCGGCGACAATCGGAGAAAAACCGCGATTGTCAAGTTCAATTTCGCACATTTATTTTCACACATTTATAACACATCACCGCACACACTCGTAATTTCGCACACATTTATTTTCTGAGAAATATCCAAGTATTTTAATTAAATGTTATCTTACACACACGTTGTGTGAATTACAAACTGCGTGCAATAGCGTTTTTCAATATTTTCTATGCGCGTTATCTTGGCGCTTTTCGCCGAGTTTGAACAGAGAACAGCGCAGAGAAATCGATCGCGTCGCGCCGATCGAGTGCGCGTCGGAGAGATCCAGGTTTTTTTGAAAACAGGCTCTCTCCGAAATACGGGCAAATGGAGTTGGCGGAAAGTATTAATGCGAGGTATGGAAGTAAGATAAGTGAGCCGTGGCGGCGGCGGCCGTTACGCGGCGCGTTCCCACGCGGCCGCCAGATATCCGGGAAACGCGAAACTAATTCCAGCCTCTAATGGTTCTGCCAATAGCAATTTCTGTAAGACTGAATAGTGATTCTCAGATATTAAGAGAGCGAGAAACTTTCTTCTACCAGCGTTCAGCTCTGCTCGTGCAATTTTCCGTTCGCACTTCCTTTCTCTTTCTCTCTCTCTCTCTCTCTCTCTCTCTTTCTTTTCCTTCTGTTTCCTTCTTCTACTTACTCCTTCTAACACCCCCTTCTCCGCGTAGGTAGAGGCATTAAACACCTAATGGGCTTTTTTTTCGATACGTCGATAGAACCGCAATGATTGATTTTCGTCTAACTAACGGCTCTTTTTATCTCGTTTCTCGAAGAACAATTCAATCTAAACCGAGCGAAATCCGCCTCGCCTCGTTTATAAAAGTCTTTATCAATTGTCATAAATCTCGATTCACTGATTGGTAAAAAGAATTTCTAGAAAGTGAATAAATATCATTCACTAATTGTGAATCACAGAGTGTCACAAATTAATGATTTATTGCATTTCCGATCAGACTGTAGTACGTAAAATATGAATAGATTTAAACACATACTCGCATCAGTCATTCTTCTGCTTGTATCACTCGCACGTTGAATAATTTAATCGCCACTCACGCATTTAATCACGCGCACGCCGATAAACTCGCGATTGTCCGATCGCTGATCCCCCTTTTACCATTAATTTCTGCGTTTTTAAGTTCTAAGCGCGCTCGTTAAACGTGACGTTTGAACGTAATTTTTTTTGTTTTCTCCGCGAATCGATCTCCGGCACACGCGATACGCTTACGGAGTTAACCGGACGATTCATCAAAACTATGTCGCGAGGCACAGAGAGAGATTTTCGCTATCGCGAGATCGTACACCATTGTACGAAATATATGATTTTTATGAGACCGCGATTTAGAGCAACACCGGTCGCATCTTGATCGCCGTCGTTCTACTTTCGCTGTTGACTAGACGTCGTTGCATTGCGGTGAGGTTTATTATTTCACGGCTCTCGAAAGAGACCCGCGAACGATACTCGCACAGTCTCTGTCGACGAGGAGAAAATCGACATATGACGTCCGCTTTTCTTCGAATTCTCGTGACACGGCAAACGCGTGAAAACGTAAACGTGTCCCGTCGCGACGTAGCATGCAAACGTCGCGTGCAATTCCGTCGACGACTGTTGCCTCAAAATTTGTTTGCATCTCATGCATCTTAAAGAACAACCTTCTTCGACCTTCAATTTTCTTTTCTCTCACGATCTCTTATCTCAGCGCGCGCGCGCAAATTATCTTTCTTTAAGACGCGTAATTTACGAGTGGCAATATGCTCTCCCGCGGAATCCAATAGAGGTAGTCTCCTGATCTTCGGAAACGCGTCGATTCTTCGCTCCTCTTCGGGTCGTTTCAATCGTTCAGCTCCTTTTGTATCTGCACAAAGGTCTTGCCTTTCGTCTCCGGCAGGAGACGGAGAACTCCGATGGTGCACATTGTCACAACCATGAAGAACCCGAAATAAGGTATCGAGAAGCCGTAGCCCCAAGTGACAACCACCAGGAGATAAACTTTGGCCACTATCACGGTGAAGAAACCGTTGATGATGGTCACGAGACAATTGGCCAACGCCTTGACCTCGGTGGCGAAGATCTCGGACGACAGGACCAGTTGCATAGGCAGCAGGCCGCAGTTGAAGGCAAATACCAGCATCACCGTCGCTATCACCGGGACAATCGAGTACGCGAACACGTCCACCTTCAGATAATCCTTCGCGTAGAAGAAAAGGGCGATCGCGAGATTTGACGTGGCGGCGGCGATGCCGGAGAAGAGTATCAGCGGCCTGCGACCCAGCCTGTCGACCAAGAAGGAGATGATTATCGAGCTGATCAACGACATCGCGCCGATCGTGATGTTGGCCGTGTGCTCGGACATCGTTTTCAGCTGTGCCGACTTGAACACGAGCTGGCCGTACGTGAGGGTCAAGAAGAGTCCGCCGATGAACTTAGTGAGCGACATGAGATTGAGGATGATAAAGGCCCGACGGTTGGCGCGCACGGTCAACAGCTCTTTGACGCCACCTCTCTTCTGCTCTTTCTCGTTATTGGACACCGCCTCGACGATCACTTGCAGTTCCTCCGAAACGTCCGTCTTGCTGCGCAGCTTCTCCAACGCCGCCTCCGCCTCGTCCAGTCTGTCCTTCATTACCAGGAAGTATGGCGATTCTGGCATGAACCAGAAAATCATCACGAAACCGACGGAAATGGCCAGCCAGACGACCGCGTTCATCGATATCGAGAGGAGAGGCGCGATGATGTATATTAGAAGAAGCCCGACGTTCAGCATGATCGGGAACGACGATCCTGCGGCGCCTCGCGTGCTTGGTGACGCGATTTCGCCGATGTAAATCGTCGATACGCTCAGATGCATACCAAGGCACAGACCGCCCATGATTCTCGCCACGAAAAGAACCTTCCGGAAACAAATTTGCAAAGTCACGCGCATTTATTTTATCCGTTATTAAATATTTGACACGAAGAATTTAATGATTTTTTACAAAAACTATTTGAAAATCTTTGTCGTACCCAAATGTTGGTCGCGATCGAAATCAAACCCCAGCAGATGATCGACGACGCGCCACCGAGTAGCACGGCGTTTTTCCGGCCAGCTCTGTCGACAATGAACCGGTTGATGAGCGGTCCGCAAATTTTACCGAGTGGGACCAGGGCCACCAACGTGGAAAGGTCGGAGGTGGTGACCTGAATCGGCGAGTCCGGCTCCATCAGCTTCACGAGACTCGGCGAGCTCCAGCCTACTACCGCGCCGATGCACATTGCCATGATCGAACCTAGATAGATTTCAAAGAAAATTGCATCACGTAATCGTGACGTTCGATTGATCGCGCGACGACTCGCGGAAGAGCAATAATGATCGAAACATCGCAACAAAACTATCGCGTTGATTTTTTTTTTTTCTCGCGAGATTGCTCTTACAAGTGAAGGCAGCCAGGTACTCCCAGGTCTTCGAGCCCTCCGGCGTTATGTATTTTCCTTTCTCGGCATCGCTGTGTTTTCTCATCTTGGTGAAGTTCTTTCTTACCCGGAGCTCTAATCAGGAACGATCCCGCGATCTTGCCGAACTAAGGCGTCACGGAAACGCTCTGCGTCCTATATTTGCGCATAAACTCGTCATTCTTGTGTAACATCAAGACATACGTGTAATAGTCTAAATCAAATACGGATCATACTACGAAATTTATGATGACAGTATCGCAAAAAGAAAGATGTCATTGTCACATGTACAACGGTCTTGACTCACACAAAATTGTTGTTCGTTTCAGATTCGTTTCACACTGACAAAATTTTCATCCCTGACAAAATTCATCTGCGTATTTTATTGAGCAAAAGACAGTTAAAATTTAAAAGCCGATAAATAGAAAGACGTTCCGTTACTTTCACACACACACACACACACTATAATAGTTTTATACATACTTTTGTATACTTCATATACGCTATTATAATACTTCTATAGATCTTGACTATATGACCGAGTGTGTTACGCCTGAATAAATTAACGAAACAAATGAATTTCAGACGCTCTAACAGAACGTAAGTGACGTTATCAAAGTTAGATAATGCAAAATCAATATTTGCATTTAACGACGTGTGATGAGCAGTGTCATATATTTCACAAAATTCTGCAACATTTTATTTCTAAGAAATCCAGACGACGTTTTTAAGAATTCAAGTTTTTAAGTAATTAATATGTACATATTAGCCGTCGTTCTGGTCAAAACTATTATTGTTAACTATCATACGAAATCAATATTCATGGTTTTTGACGAAGTTAAAATGAGAAAACAAAGTTACATACACGTATGAATAACACATATCTGAGGGAAATCGATACAAACTCTATAAAATGACTGAGCAACGAACTATTATTTATTTATTTATTTATTTATTTTGTTTTTTTATGTTTTACGACACACAATTTAAAAAACATCTGTAAAATTTTTCTAGTAGATAAATTTAAAAATGAAAAATACACACGTATTGATGTATCGATATACATCCAAGGTAACGTTTATCATGACATTGCTTTATGTTATTGGACACATTGATGCTTCAAGAAATAGTATATCCATCAATGTGCGTGTGATATTAAATTTTAATCAAACATTAATTTAATTTCTAATTCAACATTCAGTACACATCTTTCTTTCATATGTACCCATCATTGCTCTTCTTCTTTCGAGTCTTATCAATAATACAAACTAGAGAGTGGTTACATCCAGATACATCGCGCAAACAGGAAATGCACGGAAATTTTCAAACGTTGAAAAATCTGAAAGAAGCCGAGAGCGATGAGAAACATGAAAATTGTGATTCTATTCGTAGTTTTATCGCAACACACACACACACACACACACACACAGAAAGAGAGAGAGAGAGAGAAAGAGAGACGGCTACCGTTAACATCGGCCGGCGGCGATTACTCTCTGCGGCAAGCGGCTCTACATTAAGCAAATGTTCCGCTCGCACTGATTCAACGTTTTCGCGCGCGGCTGCGATGAAGAAAAAACATCGGCGTAATATCGCGCTACACCATTGTTTGCATGGGCCGGCTCCTGTTTTTAACAGTCTCGCGCTGTTGCTAGAGCAAATATTTTCGCGCGAAGCTGCGATGAAATTGATGCTCGCGCGCGCTATTTGCACGAGCGCGTTAACCGCGTCGACGATGCTTCCGCTCTTCTTCGTCGAATAAAGCAGAGAAATTTCAATGTGATTTAAATAGCCCCGAAATGTGGCCCCGGAATCACGCACAAATGCGTACAGACGCCCGCCGCGCCGGTTTAAGCTGTCGTTCGTCTGCTATATCCGGAGCGATTATGACGCGATTATCGATTGTTAATTAATTTCACGTATATATCTCGATTTAATTACCACTATTATCTTCTCTCAAGTAGAATTTCTCAACGATATTGCGACACACGCGCATATCCGAGTATATTTTTTTTTACTGTTTGTTAGTTTTCTCTTTTTTTTTTTTATACGCATTCTACTTATTTACGATGTATTTTTATCGGATGTATTGCAATTTTTAAATCAAGCATTTTTATCAATGTTTATTTTTTAATTAGCATTTTTATTCACTTTATGTGTTACCATACATACACACACACACACACACATTTTAAGTTTATTTCATACATATGTGTAACATACAGATATGACAGTTATTTATAAAAATCGTTTATAAAAGTTGTGAAACTTTTATACACTTTTTTTATCCGAAACCGGATCAACCTCTGGGAAATATGATATCGATTGTTTTTCATGTTTTATGACGTTCTGACGTGTAAACGTATCCACCAAAATTGACGTTACATTTCGGAAATCCGAGAGGAATGAACATCCATTCGACACGGAGGATGAAACGGCACGGAATCTCATCACTTTAATGTGGGAGAAAACTGTACGTTGTCCCCGAAACCTGCTCGGGAAAATCGATTGGTCCGGTCTCCCGGACTGCGAGACCGGTGAGACAAGCTCTCCTCCACATTGATATTCAGTAGCGTCCCTCGTCTCTTCGAACCGTCAAGAAATTTTACCCCGGGCATTACAACACGCGCGCTCTCTCTGGAATTGCTAAGTTCCCGTCGTCGACAACGACGGTATCGAATAATTATACAAGTCGAGTAAGTAGCCCGGCGCCGTGACAAGCGTGACAAGCGAAATTCGTTATCTGTGTGTAAGAGCGTAGCGGCGCATTTTCTCTCGCGCGTAATAGAATCCTTCAAAGAACAGGTTCTCTTATTCTTACGGCTAACACATCGATTCAGTCTCTCCTCCAGTTGTTAATAATAAAAATATAAATAAAATAATAAATCGTCAAAATCAGCAAGTAAAAAGAAAAAAAAACATCGATCGTATATGCAATGCATTTCGATAAATTTTTGTCTCGGATTTATCGTAATATTATTTTAAGCGCGTCGAACTCGCTGCGATATTCCCGTTATATAAGTTGGAATTTATTTTCATGTTTAGCAATTCCGCGAGCTCCCGTTTTCTCGTAGTTCGATGTAACGCGCGGTTACAAATTACTTTGGAAAAACAGCACGTGCGCAACTTCATCGTATGTGGAGTAACGTAAGAGTAATAGTCAAATGGCCGGGGATGATGGTCGAGGGAGGAGGGGAAGGGAGAGGAGGATCGTTCGATTTTTCTATTTCGCGTGATGAAATCTCTGTGTAGCGATGCGTTTTGGAGCAACAATCAAAGAGCACGGTCAGCTTTGCAGCGGAATGGCTTTGATCGTCCTATTAAATATCCCTTGTCTATTGAATAAATCCATACATAGTTGCATGTGGATACGGCAGATATTTCTATTCGCCGATGAAAACGATTGTTGATATTCCGGTCCACTTGTGATATCCCCTCGCCGATCTGGCATAACCGACGTGCGCGCTCGCGCTCGCGCGTATTCAGATATTAACTGAAATATCAAATCAACAGCAGAGAGAGAAAGAGTAACTCCCGTGTATCTCCGCGCGATTTTATAAATCCAGCTACGCGAATTGCAAATATATTCCCGGCAAAACAGGAAATTGTTGTACAACAAACCTCAAATGGCAATAAAACGAGCGCGCATATATATTTCTCCTCTCTGATAATATAAATATTTGTTAATATTTAAAAATAATATTATACGCGCGCACCGCACAACCTGATCAATATTAATGATCAATATTAACGACGGTTGCGAAGAGTCGCAAATACAAATTTTGCGTATCGTCGGTTAAACAATACAAAGATTTATATTAAACAATATTCTTGGGCAAAAAAAAAAAATTGCACGTCACGCTATTTTAATTCGCGATGTAAACTATATTTACATGTAGTGTAAAAATTATTGACGAATTCATCGATTTCATTCAGCAGCGCACGTGTGCATTTTGTTCATCGAATTGCGAACTTATATCTCAATTACATCGGGGATGTGAAAGCAATTACCGGTAGAAATCAATCTGTCCGCGCGCTGCTTCGTCAATTTGCTCTAATCCGATTAATATATCAGCTTTGGGACTGTCGGACGCATTCATCTGACGTAAATTAAATTATTTATCGCATATTATGCCGTGAATGGGAATTTGAGAATGACTCTCTCTTTCACTCTCCCCGTTTTGTGTGTCTCGCTTAATGACAAAATCATCATTCGTGTTACGCAAGCCTTACGACGGACATAATCGGTGAACAAAACGACGCTAAAAATATATATATATATTTAAACTGTCCTGTTGTCGATGTGTTAAAATAATATTAATAAAAAAAACAAACAAAACAAAAGAGCATCTTTTACGACAGAGAAAGAGAAAGAAAGAGAGCGAAAGAGAAAAAAAACATACGAACGTAAAGAAATAGATGAGCGGAAAGTTAATAGAATATGAAACGTTCGCGAGTCGTAAGGAAATCTCGATTGGCACTTGAAGCTTCGAAAGCGCACGGGCTCGATATTAAATTAGAATATTCCCAACATATACGCGCGCGTATATACCCGGCTCCTTCCGCGAAGAGAGATGCGAGTGCATCCTTCCGTCTTGAATATCAATTCCTTTTCTCGGCTTATATAGGAAGAGGAAAATCTATATTCACGTGCGTCCATCTCTAAAAGATGGCGTGGCGTGTCCAATTTTCTTCAATTTATCGACTTGGCCGATCACTTTGCTCGAGGATGCTTTATTAAATAAAATATATTTCTAAGAAATTGTTCTCTCTCTCTCTCTCTCTCTCTCTCTCTTTCTCTCTTGTACAAAATACAGAAGAAACTAAGTAGATATGATATTCCAATATCGATATGTTATCAGATATCTTTTTCCGACGAAAGACTAAATTTCATTTCTCTTCCTCAATCAGTATAATTGATTTCTCCGCGAGCAAACTTTGTCAAATACGATTATTTAATTTCGACGAGAGATTGATCTGAAATTTGTTCGCAGATAAGTTCGGAGCAATAATCGCATAAAGACCAGATGAGATACCGATAATAATCAACAAATAACGGAAGTATAAAATTAGTTTCGCGCAACCGGTAAATCGATTATAAAATATCGACAAGTGGATTACGCGAGAAAAAAGCTTCCGTTGGGAGTGGTTGTTGCTACCGCAACAAAAGTTCGTTCGGAGCGATATAATCGCGTAAACAATCGGGGCTAAGATTTCACGATGGTAAACAAAAGTAAAAATGAAAAAGTTAGATTCGGTCGAGACGGCAATTGCGAAACCAATGAAATAACCACTTACTCAGACTCGCGATAGAGAATCAACTTGAAAACTTTCTACAGCTACAAGTTTTTTTTTTTTTTCAAAAGCGACACTCTCGCGAGAGAGATTCCGACGATAAACAAGAACAGAAGAAATCCCCGCGGCGTCACGCGCCAGGTGCGACGAGAAACGCGCATTAGGAGAGTGCATGGTGCATGCACGTTACTCGCGCCCGAGTACGAATAATAACGCGCATGCATTCCCTCCTTGCCAGTCCTCCTTCTTCTCCGCGCGCGCGCGGCTACCCCTTTATACGAAATTCCGACATTAGGAAATGCGCGCGGGTGAAAATCGAGCTCGGCCTGTTGGCGTGTCTGGAGACCGTAAGAAATGATAATACAGCATAGTCCGCCGTGTACGGCGGCATACATAACGCGAGCGAGCGAGCGCGTAGTCTATATGTATGCAGGCAACCCCCTTGTGCGTCTCGTGCGGATGTCTCGCGGATGTGTGGCTCGGCCGAAGGGGGATATTTATGTGCCCGCCATAGCGTGAGCGCAAAGCATACCTCGTTCTTCTTAAAGACCTCCCGCGACTCCGACCCGTCACACAAGCACCTCTCCCGCATATAAACCTTCTTTAGCGAACCGTTACTTCGACGTGTAATTCACGAGATTACCATCGGATTGAGTAATTTTGTCGTAATCGCGAAAGGATTTTCGACCGCGACGTTGGCCCGACGACGTGGTGCGCGCACCACGGGTCATTTCTGTCGCATGCGACGTCATAACGACCATAATTTCTCGTCATACCGTTTAATAACACGTGTGTGTCGGCCATTCATACGTCCGTCGTCTCGTGGTAGTCAAATGGATAAGCTTGCCGAGCTGCGAACACGCCGAGATTTGCGAACTATGTAAATTTGCGAGACGTGGGTTTTGCGCGTGCGTTAAACTCGCGTTTGTACATCAAATTTTTTGATCAACAAAACAATCAACGAGAATTGTAAACGTGTAAACGCGTTCTTAGGATAACGTTTTATTCATTACTTGATTTTTTTAACTAAAGAATACAAACAATTCGGTATATTTTATGTTGCAAAAATACTGGTCTTCTGTTTGTACGTCATCTTTTTAATCATTTTACAGAAATTAGTCCTTAAACGGAGTGTCGCAAACGGATTTCAATATGTATTCGCGGAAGATCCGGAATAATCGTTTCAACACATTGATGAGGATCTGATCCACGTTGTAATCCGCTGTAATCCGAATCGACACACTTAATAGCCTTCAGACGAACCGTAAACGGCAAGGGCGTGGCGCGGTCAATGGTTAGGTCCCTATGACGACCAGACCGAGTTCAGAGGGATGAACGAGGCCGTCGTCGTCGTCGTCGTCGTCGTCGTCGTGCAATCCGGGATTAATAGCGTGTGAACTAATTCGAATGTCTAATAAATCTCGGCCGTTCTCCCGCGATCGCGCTTGCACCAGCTGAATTTCTCCGCATGTAAGAGAAGAACGGACGTCTCTTTCGATAGACCTTCGGTCGACCGATGCAGAAGAACAGTCGGATGGTATTCGATCAACCTCGCGAGAGAGATTTTCGTTAACAACTCGCTAACGCGATTACTTCTAATTTCAATTTGTCACCGACGAGAAACCCTAGCCGGGAGAAACGCTTTCGGTCAACTTTTTCCCGTCCCTCCTCCTCCTCCGCAATGCGGAGGAAGAATACGGAATCGGCTCCGAAGCCGAGAACGAGTGAACGAATGAGGTAAACTAGGTCACAATTCCCCTCTAAGCCATGTCTCGGCCGGCCAACGCCACGAAGTTTCGAATCTCACGGGTCTCCGCACCTACTACCACTAGAGGATAGGTATCGGATCCATATTGTTATCAAACTGAATGGCTGACAAATTACGGCGCCGAGTTCCTGAGACGCGATATTGAGCGTCGAATAGACGCGAGACCGCTCTTCGTATGATGCATCGCGTTCGGTATTATGATACGCGAATCCCATTATGAGAAAATCGTGCAAATTCAAAGGCGCTTTCCTCGGAGAAAGAGCGAGGACAGAAGAACGAAATATCTTTGGTGTCTTTAAATTCTATCGTTGACATTTATTTTGATATTGCAATGATATTGCGATTCGTTTAGATGCATTGAAATCGCATTTTTCAAACTCTATGAACATATAGACAACTTTGCTTTGTTGTTCTTTTTTTTTTTTTTTTTTTTTTTTTTTTTTTTTTTTTTTACAAATAGATGGTTAAATAAATGTCTCTATGGTCAGTCTCATTTTCAGTCCGCGATCTTAAACTATTTAAGATCGTCTTAAGTGATCGTTTCAAAATTTATTGACTACAGAGCATATAAGGATGAATTTAAAGACGGTCGTAAACACAAGATCCGACGTGAAAAAATATAATATATATCCTTATCTAACAAATTTGTAATAAAATATCACTAGTTACAGAAAACGTCGCGCTTAATTCCGTTCGAATTCATGTTTCGCAATACGTAAACTGTCATCTTGCGGCGCGTCCACTAATTATTTGACGACTATCTCGACGTTATCTTGGGTAAGTAAAATTCCAGATCAGTATAAGCTGGTCAAATGAAACTCTCTAACCATCCTCAAGATGACATTCGCGTCGGAGTGCAATCTCCGACGACTGCATTTTATCTTGGTTACTTGGTTTGCCTTCATTTACCCTTTGCGTCGCAGTACAAAGGGAAAAAATGGAAAATTGGTTGTTTGTTTGAGGTTAAAACAAAGAGAGAGTGAAAGAGAGAGACCGCGCACTTGTACGGAGTTTGCTTTAAAAATAACAACCAATATATTGTGCATGTAGTGCGAGGAAACATTATTGACCGCCACCATGAGTAAGATGTATTCGACGGCGAACCTGTCCGACAAAGAACTCAAAGAACAGGGGAACCGTCTCTTCAATCTACACAAATACGAGGATGCAGCCAATTGCTACACGAAAGCGATCGTAAGTTTAGGTCGATGCGCTTTGCTTTGATTGATGCATCGCGCTGATCAAAGTTGTTGGATCCAACAATATGCATCTTCTTTCTCACGTGCCTCACATTTGTTTATGTGTTGTTACGCAGCAAAGTAGTTTTCGTTTTGAATGTCGTGTGTCACACAGTAATTCATACATAAGACAATCCCATTATGTTTCTAGCGCTCAAAGTTCTAACTAAATTTCAAGAAGAAAATTTAAATTCAATGTAAAATAAATAAACACCTTTGCGCTTTGAACATTTGTTTGACAAGTGAATTTATTGTGAGCTTGTCAGACGAGAAGAAAACAAGTTTGTAACAAAGTGTTACTTATCTTTGTTGCAGATAAAGAATCCAGACCAAGCATTGTATTTTACAAATCGAGCGCTGTGTCACTTGAAGCTGAAGCAATGGGAATCTGTATGCAAAGACTGCAGACGTGCCTTGGACATAGATCCTTGTTTGATGAAAGGCCATTTCTTCTTGGGTCTTGCGCTGCTAGAATTGGAACTGTTTGACGAAGCTGTGAAGCATTTGCAGAGAGGTACGCATAGTAATATCATTCGTTCATAAGAATTTATACTTGTGTCGCATAAAGTTCTTTTCTTTCGAATACTAAATTTTGAATGGCATAGCTGTGGATTTGGCAAAGGAGCAGAAGCTGAACTATGGCGATGACATCACTAGTGTACTACGACAAGCCCGTAAGCGTCGATTTCAAGTGAGAGAGGAACTAAGAATCGCCCAAGATATCGAGCTGCAAACGTATCTAAGCCAATTGATCATAGGTGACGCTAAACGTAACTTGGAAGCTCTGCAGGAGCAGGAAATGACAAAAAAGGAATCTGACACTGAAACAAACTTGACGGAATTTGCTAGGAAAAAGGAAGAAATTGAGGAGAAGAGAGATACCTGTATATCGCATCTCAACGATCTCTTTGCTAAAGTCGACGAGAGAAGAAGGGTTTGTTTTCTCGTTGTTTTCTCTTTACTTTTAAAAGAAATCTCTGAATTTACTTTTCAGATATTTGTTATTCTTTACGTAAACAAATTGTTTTACAGAAAAGAGAAGTGCCTGATTACTTGTGCGGCAAGATCAGCTTCGAGATCTTGCAGGAGCCGGTAATCACACCCAGCGGGATCACGTACGAGCGGAAAGATATCGAGGAGCATCTTCAACGGGTCGGCCATTTCGATCCGGTTACACGTGTGCGTTTAACGCAGGATCAGTTAATACCGAACTTGGCGATGAAGGAAGTGGTCGATACTTTCCTGCAGGAAAACGAGTGGGCCTTACATTACTGATATGGAAAATGTAGTTTACTGCCAATATAGAATTAAGTCGATTTTTGGCGAAAACGGAAAGTGCGAATACGAAAAAAGCTGTAGAGAAGGACGTCTGAAAAAAAAAGAAATCTCAAAGCTGTAAAATAGTAGGATATATGTACTTGTAAAGGGTTAAGTATTTTGTTACCGTTAAATATTTCTCTGAAACTTACCGTGTGAAGTCATGTAAGTTTTTGGACGTAAGTTAGCTAATAATTAGCATAACGATAAAAACTTACAAAAATGATTAATTTTTTATAAGTGCTATATGTATGTAACTGTTTTTTTTTTACTAATCAAGATTGTTTTGTTATTTTTGATTTGTGCGCGCACTTGAAATTCAAAAACTTACAGAATTTAGGAACTTCGTATACATATTGTAAAAGCATATAAAAGAACGAGATTAAAAAGGTTATTTGATAGCTCAAAAGTGAATTGAAAGTTTTAGTATATTACTTCGAAGAAAACTGTTATGATGAGTACTCATATAACATAGCGTAGTATATGATCATTGTTTCGAGTATAAAAATAAATTATTTATTTTATCAAGAAAATTTTATGACTTGTGTCTCATTGCTCGTAAAAATATTTCTGATTTTTAGTGTTAATAGTGAAGAGATTTGAATCCACTCAAGGTATTTATTTTAACATTCAACTGACAACAATATATTTATATATGTTTGTGTGTATATATATATATATATGTACAGTTTTACGTATACGCAAGATCAGTGTATATATGTATCGCAATCATATACGTAATTATATATATATATATAATTACCGTTCGCGCGTAGTCGGTAAATTATTTTCAGTTATTGCGCAAGCTACATCAACAATGTACGATTAACAAAAGTTTGATAAAGTAGATCACTCTCAATGTAGCCTCAATGATTCACTACAGCAGTCATTGTGATCATACGAGAACTACTATATTTTTTTTTTTTTTTGTATGTTCTTTTTTATAGATTGTTTTTTTATTCTTCGGTATATTTAATTACATCCGAATCGTGTTTTAAAACATTTAAAATTCAGATATTGCCAAATAGAGGGTTGACAAAAAGAATACATGTATAGAGTACTATACTATACATGTACAGAGTATTCACTAGAAAACATGGATTTAACTTGTTAACAATAAATTCTGTTGTTCACGAGCGAGTGTACGAGATAAAAAACTAGCACATACACGTTGTAACAAATGATATGATATCGAGATATGATTTGTCTCGCGTCATCAATTAACTGATGACGAATTTTATTCATCATTTAATTGATGATATCTATGTATTGTCATTGTTCAATTTTTTTTTTTACTTATTTGCTTAACTAATTTATACTCGATTGCTAACGCAGTTACGTGTTTTTGCTTACTGATATATTATAAATAACTCGAAAAAAAAAACGAAACTCTACTTATTGTCGATGCTAACATTTGTACGTTTTAGGCGAATACTCTCCACAACCGATTAGTCATTAACTCGTTAACTCTTTACACTGCGATATCTCGTTTTATAATATGTGTGTCCTATATAAAATCACATTCGTAAATCTAGCAGAGAAACTTCTATTTGTATTGCTGTATGTGTTACTGCAGGAAGTTCTATTTTGAGATATGATAACATTGTTGACATATAAAATAAGTATCGATCAGTTTTTGTTTACGGAAAAGGTATTCGGAGTGCAAAGAGTTGAGTTTCGAAGTCATCATCGGAAGATATATCAGGCCATATATATCTGGGTATTGTCACAAAAGAGAATCGTTTTGAACAAGAATGTGTTTAACATGGAAGATATAGAGACATCTTCAATGTTCATTTTCGACCTGAATTTTCGTCTGATTTCTCTGATCAAATACAACAATACATTCACTTTGATACATCTAGTTTTGATAATATATATTTATGTGTGTATATATATGTATATATATATATATAATATATGTAATATTTTGCATTTATATTTCACAGGTCGAAGTTGAACACGCGCAACAGGCTTGGAAACAGAATAATAATTGACCTGCGAGAAACTAATTAATTGAGTTTAACCTACGTGGCCAGGATGATAATCTCCTCTTCGTCCGAAGAAACACTAATTCTGTCGGTCGAATCAATCTTATTTCTTCTAACTTTGTTTCTCGCACATCGCATTCTGAGCGACGTCAGTCAGTGTTTATTGTCAAGCATAATTTAGTCCGATCATTTATTGTCGATAATTTTATCGTTTTTTTTTTTTATTTTTAGCCTAAATTATTGTCACACGTTATTGTAACCCACGATCCATCCGTAAATTCCTGGATCCTTAGATCTGACACATCCTTGGACACTTAGATATTTTAATATTCTTGAAAATTCTTAGATTCTACAGAGTTTTGTACGCTTTTAAGTACGTTTGTTGTCTTATACTTGTGTTAAATTCTCAATGTTCATAGTGCGGCCAAGACAGATCCTTGGACCTGTCGAGTCTCGAAGTATGTATTGAATATTATCAAATATTCGCGGATCTAAGGATCCGAATGTTCTGATCCACAACGCTACCTATCTAAAACATTTTCGGGCACATCCACCCAAATCCACTGGACGGCTCCTACCGCTAATCTTATTAAATCTGACGGTAATCGCAATCACTAAAGAGTAAATGTTTCATCATGTTAACTTGTATAATTGGGCGCAGTCCTTCCGCAAAAGATCGCCCTATATTTCTCGTCCACGCGACGCGCGATTATGCCGCTTGCTCGAAAATTGCTCGTGCAGACGGCATGCATAATATTTCTTTCTGGTATCCGCGAAGCTTCGAAAGCTAATTTTATTTAAAGTTAGTGTCACTTAAAAGAAACTCAAAGTCGCAAACGGACTATTATATCTCTCAGACGAAGATACATTCTGGATCATTCTCAAAATTCGCTCTTTTATCAGTGTTACTTGCAGATACCACTTGATGTACATCTATTAACTAGAGAAGTTTCAAACTCTAAAAAAGAAACTTTGTATCCGACGACTAATAACTGTTGAAGTTAGAGACGAGAAGAAACAAATAAAATAAATTTCGTTTACAAAATGTATCTCCGTCTTCTTGCGCCGTGAAGAAAACGCCCTCCCCCCCTACCGCCGAAGCTTTTATTACGTTAATTGACACAATAGATAAGATAAGATCCTACCACGCGGATGCGTTTACTACGATTCGACCGGGTTCACCAAAACGAATAACAGCCACTTTTGACCAAGATTGTCGCGAGTGGTCGTCATAGAATAAAGTGGAGCATTTCTCGAGGCGAGATTATCCACGGAAACGCGCGTCGCGATCGAGATCGATCCTAGGTGAGATCCTCGTCCTCGTCGTCGCTAGGACCGCCCGTAGGACAGCACAGCCCTTCGGAACCGTCGCTTCTGATGCAAAACAACAATGTCTCAGCCGTTGTTACCTCGTGCGGCACAATACCGTGAAACTCCTTCAAGTCCGCCGCGGGGAACCAAGCTTTTTCGTTGTCATCAATAATAAGGATTCCATAGAATCTAAAAAAAGTGATTTGAAGATCAAACAAACGCTTGTAGAAATGATGAAATGTTTTTACTGGATGTCAATGCCAACCTGCAAATAGCGACCGCCGGTATCCACAAAACAGAGGTGAGAATGAGAATCGCAATCAGAACCAAAGCCCAGATAGGCCACTCATGTCTCTCCGTGATGCCTTTACTCGCTACCCAAGCCGGATAACCGCTCCCTTCGAAGAATATCTCGACGAAGGACGCGATCAGGATACTCAGCATCGCCAATGGGCTGAGATACTTCCAGCATATCAGCCAGTAGAGGCCGGGCCGATTGCCGGTCATCAACTCGATGTCGTCAGCGAATCTGAAATGCGTCGCGACGTGAAATTCGATCTTTGAATTTCTGAGGAGTATTTTTTTTTTATCGTATCAATTTTATACCTTTTCAAGCCGTAAACGTAGGACACTGCTATACACTCGAAAAATGCGATTATGAGTAACGGGAAGTTTCCACTGAAGCTGTCGAACAGCACGAAAACGTAACTACCAGCTCCATGAGCGAAGGCCATGGAGATTATACAGCACACCAAACAAATCGCTCCTGCGCATACATAAAAAAACAAATCAAGTATATTTTTCGATAACCCGCAACTTCTTTCTAGAAAATGTTTTATTTATCACTGCAATCTTTTCAACCTGTGAGAATTTCTTTTCTCAAGTTCGGGAAGAGCTTCATATCGACGATGCTGGTAACGACACCCTCGAGCGTACCGAATTGGGAATCGATACCTAACGTGAACAGCATCAGGAAGAATAATACCGACCAGAACTGCGCGCCGGGGAACTGGTTGATCGCTTCGGTGAAGATGATGAACGCCAAACCTGTGCCCGATGCCGACTGTAAACGTTAATCGCGATTGTTGTTAACTTTCGTCATTTG
>QVNW01001501.1:0-19388 GCA_014825475.1 Pseudomyrmex flavicornis
TTAAGAGTAAATAACTTGCAATATGTTAGCTATTTGCGCGTTATTTGTTGGTATATTGGATAGATATGAGACAGTTTCTTGTGCGCAATATGTACTGCGCGATAAAATATGTATGTTCACAAATAAAATTCAGGCAAATCTTATACAAGATTTACGTATATAACGCGCGCAAACCTTGCACGCAAGAAATGTTATCTGGGTAATCAACAAGCAATTGAAATCATTCGCGCGTATATATATATATATATTCTGTTTGATCAGAGTACAACTGTATGCATCATTTTTTATTTACTTTGTGATTTTCACGCAACACTTAGGGTAAGGAGCCCAAATCCCGTCCCTGCGGCTAATTCTGTCTCTCGGTTGATCTCAGCTATTAGATATTGTCACGTGCTGGAAATTATTGGAATTAGTAGAACGCACTCAAAAAACTTTATTATCGCGTTATGAGCGTAATCGTTGTTTTTGTCGCAAGTTTATAACGTGTGAGTGGTTTGCAAGCAACATACTGTAGAGCAGGCTTTAGTTTGAGGCTTGTTTTTTATATAAAAAATACGTTCTTTTTACTTGCAATTTTGTGCAGACGTAGTATGTAACTTTTATTTTAATGTCACGAAGTGATAATCTCATTGTGTCTCAAGTAAAATGACATTTAATAGAAATGTAAAATGTAACTCTTCCATATTTCGTCCCTTAAGGATGTTCCAAATTTCGTCCCCAGTATCTCTGCTATGCCATTTGTCGGAAATCACTGGAACTAAAACGTCCGACGGGCATAATTGTTGTGTACCGTAATGATTGTGTGTCAAAATTTATTTAGTAACGTGAGTGATTTGCAGGCCACTGTGTAGGTTTCGATTCAAAGCCTATTTTTGATAAAAGTATGTTGTTTTTACCCGCACTTTCATGTAGATGTAGTATTTGAAAATAGAGATTAAATATCGTCACGAAGTGGTAACCTCATTGTGTGACAACTTGACTATAACTAACTAACTAACTCGACTTTTTTAATAATATATATTTTATAACATAAAGATAATATATTTTTTATAATATAATATATATTTTATAATAATAATAAAAATAATAATCAAATCTTTTAATTGTTTTCTTTTCTGTATAGAATAAAGCAGTTTTCAGTTATTTCTTATAACTATGAATTGTGTATTTTATTTAATTTGTTTACTTTTTGCACGTAAAATTATATTTTTATAGATAATAGCGCTTTTGAGAAACATTTTACTAGATCATATTAACAGTTTCAACTTTTTTCTAGATAATTCAAGGGAAACGAAATTAGGAACACTTTTTTGGAAACGTCAAAAATGCATGCTCTCACATTTTAATTTTATTCTTTTTTTTATATGAAAGTTTTAGAAACAAAGATTATCGGATTTATACTAGAAGGTTTGAGCTACGCATACGAATTTTTTTAAGTCGGGCCATTAATAAGTCTGAATAAGAAACAAACAACTTAGTGGGGACGAAATTTAGGCCCCTTACCCTAGTTTTACTTGCAATTAGTTTACCAACAAATAATCTGTTGTTGCGTTCTCAGTAAATCACCGTAGACTCGCATTGTGATGTTTCAGTGTTTAGTGTAAAATAAACACTAAAATATCACATTATTTTACACTTAACACTCAAACATCACAATGCGAGTCTACGATTATTCACTGAGAACGCGTTCACTTGTGAACTGATTATATTCTATAGTATCAGCTTATAAAACTTTACAGGAATGCGTTTCGTAACAGTAAATCTTGTATTGATTATATTGCATAACACGCGAAGCACATGACGCGTTTATACTTATTGTAAAATAAAAAAATATATATATAAACGCAACAATTAATTATACAGTATTGATCGAAACGAAATACAGTATTGATAGACACGTCGAAATTTTTATTGATCAGATTATTCTAATCGATCGTAAAACATCTTCTTGTCTTCATACTGGTTCTACGCGCTTAAGAGTTTACTTTTTGATAAATTGAAAAGTGCAGAGAATGAAAACGAGCTCGCCAGGATTAACGATCTCAATACGACTGTACGGAAAGATTCAGTACTGTATTCGTATAATTGCGTGAAAAATTGACTTCACGATCGATTCGTCACAATCGAGATCAGTTATGTTAACATTTACGATTAATGCAGCCTTATGATTGTCGTTACAATGGCAGAGACGACCAAGAACAATTATCGCGCGGAATGTAATACAGGACAGCTAGCGTGCATAAAGAGTGCAAAAGAGAGAGCGTATATATATACACACGTTATACGTATATGTACACACGTTATACGCGTGTGCGGACAAAACATGATTAGAAACTGAATTCACGCGCTATCGGCTGTATAGTGTTATTGTCACTTCAATAATAAACATACTTGCGCGATCTCCCTGTTGTTAGATCAATTAAAGTCTGTCAAAGTTCTGTCAAAATTCTCACGTCTCGTTCAGATTAAATATTTGTAAACTTTTGATGAGCTGCATCGCGTCAACAAAATATAATCGATCGTTATTTCTACGACATACATAAGGATCTATTCTATGCATCTTCGGCGCGTAAACAGGCAAAGTCGCAACATTGGTAAAACGTTAATTTGCCGAGAAATACATAAGCTAACAAAATGTAAAGTAATGTCGAGCGCTGTTTCCAAGATGTGTACGGCGCGACGAAGTTGAATGCCCCGATGCGATGTCGTCGACGACGGACGGATTAGCGCGACCTGTACTAACGTAATCGTATGCCTGGTGAATATTTCATGAAGCGCGGAAAAAAGAGATGACACCTGTTCGAAAAACCGTTAGCGTACTCCTTTTACCCAGCAATGGGTGGGGAAGTGGAGAAGGAGAAGAACGACGTTCGACGACTTATTTCGATGCAAATTTCGAAGAGAATGCCTGTCACGCGTATATGCAGGTATTCGGCGCGATGACTGGTATGCGCGCAAACGCACGCATATCATGCGCGCAATCCGCACATCCCGGAAATGAAACCTCTCTGACTTATATGTCGGCGATATGTGAGTCTTGCTGCGTACTGCTTCGTGAATCGCTATTAATTCTCCCGTGTTTCGCGTCTCTGATGATAGACTAATTTGTCTTTGCCCGTACGTAATACGAGAACATATAACGAGCTGAAATTGTGATGCGTTACATTAAACATCAAAATGACGAAACAGCCTCTCTTTCTTTCTGCATGTACGTGTGTGTATATGTGCGCATGTGAACAATCTGTTACACAGCATCTGTTTTGAAGTATAATATTACTCTTCTAATATCTACGAATAGTGAGTAGCGTGCATAAAAACGCTTGACACAATTTCAGACTATGCATAAATACGTGATCAGTAATTCACTGCGTTGAAACGTTTTCTCATCTGACGTAAATTACACACGCACACACGCGCGCACACACACACACACACACACACACACACACACACACACCTGACAAATACGCGCGCATCACTGATTTGGTCTACTCTTATATGACTACTTTAAGTTTAGTTTAAACACCTTAGCCTTCAATCGTGGAACAAATTCACATAATAGCTTATTATCGTATATTATTGGCATTTTCGTTAAATTAAGTCGTACTCGTTGATTGTGTGCAATAGTATGCTGTGTGTGAGTGAAACATTTCTTTTCTTTGTGATCTAAATAAAAATTTAATGTTTACATTTATTGACAATTTATTGAGAATTTATAAGAAAAGACTATTAATTTAGAGATATTCAATTTTCATTAGCCAAGTCAGTTAGTTAAATGTGTTTAAACACTATAAAATCAATTTCCATCTAATTATCAATTTCGATGAGTTTTTAGTACGAGCTACGCACGACGAGAGATTAGACAAATCTATTTTCTTCTCTACATTGACAAAGTAAAGTGGCCGACATTCAACGGTGAGACAATGACTTCAGACGCACAAGAACAACGACGGCAATAGCTAAAGAAACAGCAACTGAGCGGCGATGCCGCGGCTTGCCGGACAGACCGCTAACCGGAATACGCGCGCTAACTTCTCACTGTGTTCTTTCGGTTCAAGCAGATCGGTTCGACTCCAAGAAAGCGCGTAAGAGATAAGGATCGATGAAAGAGTGATGAGAGAATGAAAAAGAGCGAGAAAAAAACAAAGAAAGGGAAAAAAAAAGTGTAAAGAGAAGAGTAAAGCCGCTGCGATGATCCGCTGCTGCGGTCTTTATTCTTCCCGCGTGCGCGAGAAAGAAAGAGGCTGCGAGGAGAAAAGTAGCCAACGAAAGAATATAGAGAACGGACGCGAAGAAGAGAGAAAGCGCGGAGAAAAGAAAAAGAAAGGGGCGAAGAAAGAGAGTAAGGTGGACCGAAAGCACGTGGAGATCTCTCTCGCAGGCACACATTGCGTCCAGACCAGCGGCACGAAAATTTAGTGAGCCTCCTTGCCTGTCGACCGACCACATTCCCTCCCCACTCCAATTTCCTCGTGCAAGAATCTTATTCGTCTTGGTTGTTTCGGCGCACACAGTCATTCTATTCCCCACGCGTTTACATCAGCCAGATCATGAGAAGTGTGGGACCGCGAATAATTTATTTCATTGATCATGATTCTTTTGTTTTTTGCATCACGCCGGTTGAAATGTGTTTCGAGCAACGATTGCAACCTGATACGGACATACTAGACTCTGATTAAGTAATTTCTCTAATCTTGTGTTAATATTCGGTCACCGATATTTTACGGTCACTGTGGCGTGAGAAAAGCACGTGTGCTGCGCGAAGAATATTTCAAGGTGAAATGCAGTTGACGTAATTAATATTTAATAACGGCGATATACATTGTGAACTAATTACATAGAACTCTAATCGCTATTTCAATGCGATTCTGCTATTATCACAATAGTTTAATATTGTATTTCTTGTTCTTTCTATTCATTATTTAATTCTAATAAAAATGAGAATAAACTGTTAAGAGGTAAATAAAATTATACAAATTACAAATATACTGTACTTTATATGTATATATATAGTAAATCTAAAATTGCTACATGAAGAAGTAACAGTTCGCGAAAATGAGGCTTACCTCGCAACTGCGGAGTGTGCGCGTAATCGCCACGTGTTAGCTAGAGCTCAGCAGTTCCTCGTGCAACATCCCGGCACAGTGTTTGTTATCTTTCTATTATTTCTCTTTTGTCTCAGAATGATTTTATCACAACGAAAGCTTCTTTTCCCTTTTTTATTTTCGATTATGTAGCCTGCGTCAATGTCGTCTGTTTAGATTTTATATTGTTGTAACGTCATTCACTATCGAGAGAGTCTGCCAACGGCAAGAAATCTTACGTGGAACCACCTCGACATGTAAAAAAAAGTCGCTTGGCGCACTTAACACAATAAAATTCACCAGCGCCGTGACCTTGTTTGGTGTTTATCTTGGCGCGATTGTAGTTGCGATCATCGTGCAACTGCAACTTACCGGACACGCGCGTCTCAAGAGTAGAGATATTCTGTCTAAAATTCTCAAGATAAATAAAGTACACTGGCGGTTTTTTCTTTCCTAGTGTATGTATTTGTTTCCTCCAGCTTATTTGCTTATTCTATTCTTTTGCTCGCGATTGAATGTGAAGCAATTACTTTTTAGTGGCGATATATCGCGATCTGACATACAGCAACATTAAACTTCTCACTGCCGATTCTCTGTTTCTCCCTTTTTAACGCGCGTTTATCACACGCATCGGAACTCTCTCGCGTTTCCACTCGCGACGAAGATGTTCTGCCGACTGATAACCTACCGTCTACTTACCTTCATCGAAGCGCCCCTAACGCACCGAACTCCCTAGCACGACAGGTGCTTCGCAGAAAGAGTGGGAATAAGAGGATGGCTTCGCGGAGGGGACACATAGGGATAGTACATACGTATTCGCGTTGTGACGGAGGCAGCAGGCAGCTACGGCAGAAGCGGCGACGGTGGTGGTAGCGGCAGCGGCCAGGCATCGGAAAGAACGAAAAAGCGACGGGAAGAAATGGATATAAAGAGAGGGAGCGAGAACACTAGACGGCGACGGCCGGTGGCGAGTCAAACAACCGAGCAAACCGAAAGAGAAGAGGGCAACGACATCGCTCTGTATCTTTCGGCAGGCTTCGACATATTTACTGAAACTATATGTTACCATCATATCGCTGTCGTTTCGTGTCTCGACATTTGTCGAATCTCTCTTCGAAATCGATTGATTGCAAATGAGCACCGGCTCATCTCCGGAAATCTGCTGATCGACGACGTGTTCTCTTGCAAATGTGTCATAATATAATGAGCAACGCTAGAATCAACACACGTCAGAAATATAACCGGGACTGAGCGTTTTTATTTTTTCAGTTTTCAGCAATTAGATGCAGTTTAATTTCCTACGCGATTTTTTTCACAGTTTACTTTGTAAAATATAAATATATACAATATTTTACTTTTTAAAATATATTATCCCAAATTCTATAAATTATCTTTTTTAGCACACTTTAATTCAAATCAACGTGAATATGTTTCGATGATTATTTAATCATCCATCGTAAATCATCCATCAAAGATTTCTCTTGTTTTTTAGAGTGACTTTTCTTGAATTAATGTTACTTCTTGTGTCGTCAGTTGCAGCATTTCGCAAATGCGCGAGATATATCCTCGAAGAAAATTAGGTGAAAGAGCAGATAGAAATTATTGAATTGAGATCATCGTTGACGTCAATTGGTTGTTCTCGATCGTTGGCCTCCCCAGATTGTTTCGAATAACGTGACTGTGTTCCTCTTCCGCAACTTCCCATCCTCGTTATTATCGCTGCTATTTTCCGTTGCTTTTTTCTTCACTCTTTCTCGTCTTTTCTTTCTACTTGCTCGATTGTTTCTCTCTACTTATGTCTTCTTCATTAGATGTATAAATAATAAAAAGAATCGCGCACACACTACATCAGCATTAGTTAATTCAGCTTGGTCAGCTTTACGAATAGAGAAAAAAAAATATTTTCCGTTTTTACAATTGCGCGAAAAACTCGTGGCAATCCTTTGCCAGTTCGCGCGTTCTAAGAAAGATCGAAGTCGCGGAATCGTCCACATAAGCGCGTTGATCGTGCTATATATCGTGTTACGCGAGAGACAGGGCAGAACACGACGCGTCGATCTGATTCGATCCGAGGTGAGGCCATAGGCGAAACAAGAAGCGACAAGTGAGAGAGCTACGAGAGAGCCGAAGCGTCGTTGTTGTTGTAGTCGTCGCGTTTTGTGCACTTATCTGCCCTAAAAGGCCAGCACTTCTTTCTTCGCTATCTAGTCACCGTTGTCTCCGAGAATGGGATATTCTATGGCGAAGTATTCTGAACGTTTCTCACGTTAACGTGCGATCGCGCAAATCTCCGTTCGAGAGATTGAAGCAATCGGATTTATCGTGACGTAATGTTTGTGTTGACTTGCTGCAATTGCATAAAAACAATCAAAATACAACAACGTATTAAACACCTGATATAGCCAACAATATAGCAATCATCTGTGCAAGAATATATCTATGAAGAATTTTCCTTCGTGATATCGTTCTCATTATCAGAAATTTATTTATTTACTTTGCTATTTGACTGGACAATAATGCGAAGAATGATTATATGTATGAGAGAACTTATCGATATCTTTTATAATACTTGCTGTTTTCAGTGATCTTATTGGCGTCAGTATTGATCCGAATCGTTGATTCTTGAGACGCGCTGGTAGCCATAGACCACGTTCGGACGCACGTGACGCGCATTTTTGTCATGGAAGGATCGTGTACGCCGCCAGCCATTGTCTTATGCGCTTGTATTGTAATCGGTACTTTTAATACTATCAGGTGCATATAAATGACCTGCAACTAATCAAAATGCGAATAACATGACAAGCGTAGACGACTAATGACATGCTGCGTACTATTTGTTAATTAGAAGAGTTCCATGATAATCGTATTTTAATTGGATTGCAATCCGCTATTAAAAATGATTTGTGATCTAGAAAAAATAATTATTTTTGTGTAACTATGTATGAATTAAAATATAACCGTAATAATTATAAATTAAATTGTAATATAAAGAGAAAAAAAAAGACAACATGTAGTGAGTAAAAAGTAAAGAAGTTATAGACTAACAAAAGTATATAACAAAAGACTTAACAAGACCTTTGTCAAGTTTCAATGCAGATACTTTATTCGATATCTTTGCCCCGTGAGATCGTGCGAGTACTTTTGAACTTTGAACGAGATTCAGTGGCGTCTCTCTGTCTCTCTGTCACAGAACCCTCTGGCTAACTTATGGCTACGTGCTCCCTACGCGACCGTGCTTTTCGTTTTTAAATCAAAAGTTCGAAAGTGATGCATATGCCACAGATATCACCGGTTAATATGAATCGCGTTGCGCACCGAATTTATAAAGAATCGAGACGGCTTGGTGCGTGATCAACGACGGCACTCGCGTTAACATTTGCTCGAGAAAATATTCGAAAAATTCTGCGTACAAATTCGTCGCAGATATCGTTTTGGATATACTTATTGAGGCTTCTGCGAGTGCCTTTAAAGACGTTATTGATAATTCAAGAAAACTTAATAAAATATATTATAAATACTTTCATCATCAGTGCTATTGCAATTTATTCAAATTATAGATGGACACTTATGCGTCTGCATACGAGCTGCTCTCACTTAAAACATTTGACTTTTCAGCTAGGTTCTAAGCAGACCGACAGAACGATACGCGTCATATCGCGCGTATACGGATATTGCGATTATTGGTGCAGATCAACGAGGTTCTGAAAATAAAAAACGAATAGAAAGCAAGAGAAAGAGAGAAAAAGAAAAAAAGAGAGAGAGAGAGAGAGAGAAGGAGAAAGAGACCGAGAAGAAAAAGAAATTCAAATTGTTCCAAGAAGATTCCGGAGTGTCAAAATCGCTTCTTTAATCATTTCATTCGTTTGTTATCGAAGACAATAATTATTGCTCTATATCGAATGAGAAAGTTATAAACATTCTTTGCGAAAAGCAAATTTGTTATCTTCTTTTACAAAAAAAAATCTATGATTTTTTTAAATATGAAGAAAGTAGAGTTTGGAATAAAATCAATCAATTTTGTATTTACTTTTAAAAATCATCATAATTGTACTCTCTGTATCCTCCATAGTTTTATAATCAAAATCAGGATTTAAGACAGTCGAATGTCAAGATATGTTACACATGCCACGCAATTGGCAAGCTCGTATGTAGAACAAAATGCAGTACGCGTAAATTGAACGCGTTTCTACGCGTAACACAACAGTAATTTTGTACTAGTTTGCAATTACTCCGCTATTTTTATGTAAACAAACATTCTTTCAAACACTTTCGGCGCATCGCATTGTATTAATAATTATAATATGATTGATTATAATATAATTAATTATAATTATTACAAAATAGTTTTAGACTTTTAATTTAGAGAAACAATTTTTAATTTGTGCAATAACTATGATAAAAACCTGAAAACTATAATTATAATATTAGGTTGATAAACCAGGCGGTTCATCCTCTTAAAAGCAATGATAAGCTTAGATTACATGTTGTAATGTGTAATATTACAGATAAGGACAGAAATGATGTGATTTTTCCGAAAAAAACATGTTTTGACATAAATGTTGTGAATCAACATTTACAGTAGATTAAACAATTATTGTTTCTAGTTACTAAAAAAACAAACCGGCTCAGTGGTCTCGCGGCCTGAGTGCAGGGACTGCGAACCTGGAGATCCCGAGTTCGAATCCGCTCACCACATTTTTCTCCGTGCCGGTCCTTTTCAACCGACTTGTCGATTGATCGGCAAACCAAATCGGATGTCCAAAAATTAATGTGGGTGTAATCCCAAATTAATCGGTCTGGAGGTTCGCAGTCCATCAGGTCTGCGAGTAGAGGTTCCGAGTTCGAATCTTTCTGCTTCGGATTTTTCTGGCCGGTCTTTCCAGCACAGCTCCCCAAGGCGATACTTCCTCCGGAAATGAACATCTAGGGAGATCAGTATATACCGACTGAGATGCGAACTGAATCGGGCCTCTAAGGCGGGAGTCGCAGAAGATCTCATAAAAAGCAGATTTAAGTGACACTCTAGGGAATTTCATAGCTTATCCGCTCCAAACATATCTATCTACTAAAAAACAGGTCTGAACATGAATTTTACTAACAAATATTAAGCTACCTGTCTAAGCCTAAAACTATCAAAGATTGTTTGATTAAAAAATAAAAAAAATTTATACAATTATACAATTATAATTATAATTATAAATATAATCATTATTATAATTATTGAATTATAAAATTTAGTGAAATAAGTTATGTGTACTATTTTATCCTGTAATGATTAAAATATTTGAAATGATTATAATACTTTGCTCACCTTATTCACTTCTTTGATATCTAGATAGAAAAGTGTGTTTTATATATTGATTTTTTAATTTTATTCTGATTCAAATATATCTTAATTTTTTAGTTTTTTTTATTAATTGCATTTTCAACTATAAAATGATGAGCTACTGTTTTAACTAATAACAGAATTTGAGAAAAATAATAAGATTATTGAGCAGTATATATTAAAACAAATGTTTAAATTATATTATTCTGAAGTCACATTAGCCGATTTCACATGCACTATTATAGTAAAACATTATGTTTATTATAGTAAAAAATTTATGTTTAGTAAACAAGTTATTAAAGTAAAAAATTTATTAAACAAATTAAGATATTTAAAGCTCATATAGTTTAAAACTAATAATTAATTTTCACGATGGTAAGAGCCGTTTGCTGGATGTTCTGCAGATAAATATAAAATACTTTTGCCAGAAGTCGAACTTGGAATCTTCGGGTTTCCGTGTTTGCGTGACCGAGATATTTTTTCGCAGTATAATTTCTAAATTAATTGGAAAAGGAAAATGGGTATTCTCATATATGTAATACAAATCAAGCATTTTATATGATTTTAAAATTTGAAAAATTCAATTCAAAATAATGTGTAAGAATTTACACTCTTAAAATATAAATATATTTAAAATATATTTATCCGCAAAACATCCAGCGGACGGCTTTTACCACCGTGAAAATTTATTACTAGTTTTAAAAAATTTATGTTCATATAAAGCCATAGTTTTTCTACAATAAAAAGTAATATATCTCTAGCTAATATAGTGAAAAAAAAAAATTTATTTGCAAAATTTTCAAAAATAAAAATTTTGAAACCGAGTCAAAATATTTTTTTTCAAATATTAAGTTGTGTTGCATATCAAATTAAACCCTCCCTCCTGAAAAGAGCTTTAAAATGAGCTATAGCAGATCTTTCTAGTATGAACTGTTGCAGAGCTATATGTATTTTTAAAATCCATGATCGCTGAAAATTGTGCGTTTTTTGCTGGTTTTGAAAAGTAATTTAAAAAAAGTATTAGTCCAAAAAATCCAAAATTTTGAATTTATATTATAGGTACAACCTACACATCAGAAATCACTGAAATCTGAAATATCAAGGTTTAAGAATATTTCGTTACTGGCTGATTTGACAGTGATTCTTTAAAGTTTGTAAAGAAAGAAAGTGCGGAAATAAGATTAGTGCAGTTTTAGCAAAACAACTAGAGTGACACATACGTCTATCTTTGTTTCTATCATGTTATCTATTTTTGTCTCGGTCTGGCTGGCGCTATCTATTTACTGGACAGCGTAGCATTTGAGCTGCGACCAAATCGAAGTTCGCTGTCGCTTCAGCATCTTTTTAATTACAAGTTATTCACTAATTTAACCAGAAAGTAGATAAAAGATCATAAGTTGCTTTTAAAAATCTTCTCACGACGTTTAATGTATTTTTAGTTTATCTTTTTAAATTTTCATGAATAATTATTTTTTGTTTGTCGTAGAAGATTGTCAGGGAACATAATGTAATGTGGCATCCAACTGAGCCGACACCGTGAAAAGCCACTTTGAAGTATGTTGGGAAGATTATAGATTCCATATAGTTGCGCTGCTTTTTATATCCGCAGCAAATGCTATCTGGCATAAATTGGCTCTCGCAATCGAAGACTTGTATTACCGGCGAGAATGCCGAGAGATCAAGGATTTTCGCTGTTGCACATAATATAGCTATATTCTATATGGAGTATTCATACGCAGCAGCCACACGTACCGTTCAGTTTCGAGTGGATAAAACGCATTCTCTATTTCCGAGGTGGAGTTGAAGTGGCCGTACCGGAGACTAGGCAATCCGTTATTCATGAGGACGAGAAGAAAAAGGACGAATCAACGCCATTGCCATCATGTTGAGTGGTAGTCTATTATTTGTTCAGCTCGCGATTCTCCATGCGTTGCCTATTATTTAACTAAGCATTAATTGAGTGACTTTGCGATTGTTGTGCTGTATCGCTGTCTCATAAGCCGTGAAAGAGACGTGAGACGACAGAAAGAAAGAAAGAAGGAAAAAGAAGAAAAAGGCAACGACTTTTTTGTATTACGAGTACAAACAAAACACCTCTCAACCACGTCTCGACCTGGATCTTTAACACTGTGTTTCGTCGAGACATGGTCATTTCGATATATGTATTACAATGTAGCATACAAACCTGTGATTACGTGTGCTAAAATTCCAGTTTGGCAAAGCCGTATATTCTTTGTGCAAGGTGCTAAATAAATTAGTATATTCGAAAGACCCGCACGTCGTATTTTCGGTAAAGTCAACATATGCGTTCATCACCTGGAATTTAACTTTCGTGTTACGTTTTTCTTTGCGTTCTTATTTCATTTTATGATATTTAGATTGAGTATAAAATACAATTAATACAAATTGCGCTATATACAATCTTTATACGCTCGCGAGAAGCATAAATCATAATTCGAGCGAAACCGATGAGTGCTGCCTTTTGTTAAGCCGCCCGTGATTAAATACGCGCAAATACATAGATACTCAATCTTGCTTCGGAAGTTTCGAATTGATTTGCAGCGGCTACATGCTATTCAGAATAATTTACAACTTGATAGAACTTGCGCAGAGCACAAAAGTTTGATTTATGTCGCTCGTAACATGTCACGGATGAGCAGCTGGAGTAGATTGTCCGGACGCGATAAGCCGCGTCTCTCTCTCTCTCTCTTTCTCTCTCTTTCTCAGAGAAAGATCTCGGACAAAGAAATAAGGGAGATAATTATACATATATACGGACGGCGCGCGAATGATCCGAGCGATCGCACGTGCCGCCTGTCTACCGTCTATCTATTCACAGCCGTTGCCTATCTACTAAAGTGCAGTAATAGCGTGACAGCTAGTAAGACGATGTTGAAGCAGTAGCACGTGCGACGCGCTCAAGAGCGTCATCCACGACGACGGTCGGTCACTTATAGGCGTAGTGGTACATCCGGCGCATTGCGCGAACGCGTCATTAATTAGGTTCGGCGAGCACTATCGCGGAGGCTTTAACGGTATATCGGAGAGACACGTCGCCATTAACACAAACGCCTCGAACGATTCGACGTTGGTCAGTCGTGTAGGCCGGTCGTAACAAGGAAGACTCCCTCCGGAGTCTATGATGTGTTATTCTGCGGGATCGCTATTTTCTACGGAAGAATATGAGAAAGAAAGAAGCAACTGCTTCCCTGGAACGTGCGAGCCGCACAGTAAATATAGGCGCAGTCACACGCAGCAAAAATGCCCGGGTATGCAGTCTGACATAACAGTAAATGATTAGTTTACTTAGGTTAGGATCAATCGACACAGGTGTCTTTTTGTTTTAAATTACAAAAGTTAAAAATAATTAATCCAATCTGTTTTTTCTTACGATTAATTGTCAGATTAATCCACAATTTCATGACAAAAATATCTCTTTATAGTTTTTCATTATATTTATAAATACTTAAATAAAGAGATTTTTTTGTCCATAAAATTATTGATTAATATGAATTGTAAGACCATAATGTTATCTAGACTTAAAAATTGTAAATTTTTTGAATAATTTATTTTGTTGTTATTCAACATTATTTTGTTGTTATTTGACGATTATTACTTTCTATTATATTTCTTATATTTTTTGTTAAATGGATAAACAAATATTATTAATTTACTTATATAAATTAATTTACTTATATAGATTGGCTGAAGATGATCAAAAAGAAAAATAAATGATCGATATGTTTTAACGTGTTATTAAAATTATATTTACTTTTATTTGTTAATATCCATCAGTGGATCATAACTTATAAAGCTCATTTCAATTTATTCAATTTTTTTAAATGTTTTATTTAAGTAACATATAACAAGATATTGAAATGTATCACATAATATTTCTGGATATCAAGTTAAGAGCTGTCGCAATGATATTTCGCTATATATTTAATATCAACTACTACAATATTTAATATCATTGCGAGTTCACATTTCTTGCGTCACGTACTAGTAGAAATATATGTAACTTCTTTTCGGAGAAACCACTCGTTGCTCTTTTCTGCAAGCGCGATACACGCACCTGCCAACTAGTAGAACCTGATTAGGCTCTACCTTGTGTGTCATATGAACTCTATACACTTCCACTTTATGCTAGCTATCTCTTACCTTCTCAGACAACTGTTTTGCTCGAATGTCCGGCATCGTTGACTTCTTTGGCAGCAACAGCATTACCAGAAGTGCATCAAAATCGATCAAACTAAAAATTATATGTAGTCATCGACGAAGAAATAATATAAATAAATTCAAGAAATAAATACGAGTTAGTTTACAAGTTATTAAATCAATTTAAAAAATCGATGAGCAAGTTAGTAAAACATGACTTCGCGAATAGGTCAGAAATTCTGTTAGCTCTGCGCAATCCCGATGATTGTTCATACTAATTTCATTACGATAATTAACTCAACTGCACCGAGCCTTTAGTTTGGCTTGATTATATCTGTCCCGTTCCGATGCACATTGGCGACGTAACGAACGTGACAAAAAGAACAGCCGCTGTACACGCAAATTAAGCAAATGCGCTAATCGAGTATTGGGCTCTTGCCCGTAGTTTCAGCAGAGCAAAAGACATTTCTAGACGAGATTGATGTTCGCCGTTAACCTCATTGTACTTTTTTTCTAAAGCTCTCTCATAGCTCCGCAAAATACAATTTACTTGAAAATTCAATTCTGTTACATAGATCGCCGTGCATTACACGGCTCTCTCTCTCTCTCTCTCTCTCTTTCTTTATATCTATCTATCTATCTATCTATCTTTCTATCTATCCAGCTATCTATCTATCTATCTATCCATTTATCCATCTATCTGTCTATGTATCTATGTATCTATCTATCTATTTATCTGTCTCTATATCTGCCGTATAAATTCGTATGAAAAAAAATATAAAAATTGAGTAAAAAATATTAAAATGAAAGTAAAAAGAATTATCATAATTGTGTTTCTTTACTTTTTTCAGTACAATTTTTATTCCTCAGATCGTGTATAGCTTATATTGATTTCATTACTAATTGTAAGTGTACTAACAGCGCCACATGACTTAAACTCTTTGAACTAGTGACTTCTACACTTCTGTTCACTACGGGAGATGGCGCGTCTTGACTGTTATCTGTGCGTTTCTTTCGAATTAATACGATATAAATTGTTTGTAAAAGTTCTCATGTTTTGTTAACGTTTTGCGTTTATTTCGCAAACTTTGCAATACATCATTTAAAAATCATTTATGGTGGTTTGGCAATAAAAAAATTTCGAGTGCAAATTGTTAGATATTAAATTATGCATCTTACCGAATTTATTATATCATGGATTCAAATGCGAAGATGAGAAGAAATCATCCGGATCGAAATGAGACAGTTAGATACGGTATAATTTTTTAACCTTATCTTTGTGACATACTTTTTTAGTACTCTACTCTAAAGTTATCGTATATATATAAACAAAGCAATGTAGTATTAAATTTTAAAAAATTTTTTAAGAAATATTCATAAAAAATTATAGAAGAAAATTCGAAATAAAATATAAAACCTGATTTAAATCGCACTTTGTAAAACATAAGTGTTTTGTAGTAAAAATTTTTTCTTGTAATAAGACGGATATCAGTAAAATGATAAATTTAAGGAAGAACCATCGTTCGAGCGACACTCGTCGACATATTTCGACAATTGCAAGCGAGAGAGAAGAATTGTCGGATCAATGTATGATCGTTTGCACAATGTGACTCTCTTCGATCCGAGTAAACCGCGGTGTGATCGCACGAACAAACGTCACATTGTGCTAATGACTGCTAATCACTGGTACGGTCGACCGAATAGAGTCTAAATTCCGACATATGAGATTTGCTCGATCAAGCTAAACCTGGAATTTCTATATACAGAACAATTTCAACCTAACACCCGATAAAGCAAAACGAGGAGCTTGCTAAGTTAGTCTTTGACTCACATAGCATTCTATTTTAATGCTCCAAGTTTTCTTTTATTTCAAAACAAATATGATATACAGAATGTAAAAAGATAAAAAAATTAACCATTTATAGTTTTATCAATCATTTATGATTTTTTTAAGATTTTCTTACAACAAAACTCTCTTTTAGAATTATACATCTTTATTATTGTGTATCACGTAATCATTTTATCTGCGCTTAAAACAATTTACAGTAATATTTTGTATTGCGTCATACTTCGATAAGAACTTTTTATAAAAACTTCTCATAAAAAAACGCTTTATCAGCTTCTAATACGACAACATTGTCTCACTCAAGTTTTCACTTTCTATCACATTTGAGCGCAGTAATAATCACTGTTGCGATTTATTTCTATCGGATAGAATCCAAATCAACAAAGAGAGTCCTATGTACATACGTAAAAACGAAGTGTGAATACTATCCATATATAAAATTGCTTTCAAGACTTAGACATGTATCAATCAATACTAGCTCAAATTCGATGCCTTCATAAAGAGAGTATTAAAAATTCTTCTGTTACGTAGTTTAGTTGGTTACTCTTATATTTATTTCACGGTCGAGTGTTCAAAATTATAAAATTTTAATAACTTTATTATAGTTTACACACTTTAATACTATTACCAATTCAAAAATTCTCACGGTTTTCAAAATGCACAACGTCACACATTTTTGCAATCATAGTATTTTTAACGAACGCAGATACAAAAATATGCGCATTTTTTCTGTTTTTGATCGTAGCAATTCCATCTGGAGTTTTTTAAAGCTATTCGCATCCTTATGCGAATAGCTTTAAATTATAATTTCTGTTTTCTCTGCCGTACGGCTTCGCGGAAGTAAGGTTGATACTGGGATACTTTACTTTCAAATACTTAGAAAAATCAAAGAAAATGCTATGAAGAGAGAGAGAAAGAGAGAGAGAGAGAGAGAGAGAGAGACAAAGAAAGAAAAAGACAGAGAAAGACAGAGAGATACAGAGAAAAAAAAGAGAGAGAAAGTGCACTGGCGTCACTACAGAAAGACGTATAAATTTTCGTTTTAACTTTGCATCGAGCTTCATGCAAATGGTCACGAAATCCTTAAATCTCAAACGACGTTTGTCAGAAAAAAATTTTTTTTTGCACGCCGTCTGTATACATTGCGCGAATATTGCACATTTGTGGATTTACATCATTATTCTCTTTTTCCATTACTAATGTAACGAACAAATGCCGTGACTTTTGACACTTAAAAACACCGAAGGCCTATTATACGCTAAAACTGCAAAGTGTTATTTGTACATAGTTTTATCGCTGCGAGAGATTAGCTATTTTACAGACAATGCGTTTCTCAGAGATATAACATGATTACTTATGTTTGCGCACAAGAACAAATAATACGCGAAAAACGCAAAAAAATAATGAACAAATTACATTGTTGAGCTAATTGAAGTTCAAGTTCATTCATTATTCGAATGGAGGTACACTCCGAAATAGTTGTTGTATTTATACTCAAACGTGAATGCAAAATTGGAGCGCCGATATATCTTTTTCTTACGGATTATACAATGCAAGAAAAGTGATATTGAAGTTGATTAGAAGAGGACTCGCAAAAATAGAGAGCACGTTAGTTATTCGGTATTAAAAACAAAAATGGATAGCAAATTGCGGAGCTTTCTCCACGAATTGCTAATCAGTACTGAGAACTGTGTGAAAATTTATGTATATTAATGGCGTCAACGTGACTCCCACTGTCGGCCAGTTAAATCATTAGAGATACGAGCAACGTGACATCTGTTTGCAAATCGTTGTTTATTTCCGACTTGTTAATTAAAAGTCTAATTAGTAAAGAAAATGTCGATCGCGACGTTCTCGCGTCAGTGAGAAACTGGCCGCTGCATGACGACTAGCAATTAATTAATTAAAGACTCCCTCGTGCAACGTCAATTTTCGTCATTTATGTATATGATACAATACGCTATTTTTTTGAGCACAAGAAGTTATCTGACGCAAAAATATATTATCTTCTAGCACTAGAAGTCACATGTTTATCGGAGTTTTACAAAGATATAATATTACCAAATGTTTAAACACATATTTTTGTTGCTGCAAAGTTTTTAATTAGAGTTCTTACAGTTCCAGATGTTTTTCGCTGAAAAATTCAGTAAACAAAACTTGTACTTTTATATGTTTGTCAATGATGTAAAACCGGTTGTTCATCTTTTAATTTTACATAGTTTTTTTATACCTGAACGTATATAAGGGAATAGTGGCGTGAAAGAGTTTATTTATTCATTTATGTACTTTAATAAACAAAAAGACAAAAACCAACAACAAGATTAATAGACATATTTAAAAAAAATAGTAAAATTCGGCTCTCTCATAACATGATGGTATTGAAAGAGCTATCGAATGTTATGAAAGAGCCGACTCCTTATAACAAGAACTTTGACTGTTAATAGACAATATTATTAATAAACAATTGTTAACAAAAGTATAAAACTAGTTTCATTAAACAATTCTTCAAAATTAACAAAAACAACCTCAACGTAAATTCTTCATATATGTAACTCTTACTTTATTAATTAGACTTTTAAAAGAACTTGTAAGATTACGATTAAAAAGAAAACTTTTAGGTATCTTTAAAAACAATTTTAACAAAAATAATTTAGCGCCTTTTTTATCCCCCATTTTTCGTGTGTTTGTGACCAGAACAAAGTTTACATTGAAATCAGACTTGCTCTTTTTATAGCTTTTATTGTACACTATACAATTAGACTCAATAAGCAATACAGTGTCAACCCACATCGCTTTTGAGTAAATTACGCTTTAAGATAAAAAAAAAAAGATGTTTATATATATTTTTTTAAGATGTTTGTGTATTTTTGATATGTAGAAACATTTATAGTTTTAAAAACATTAGTGAAAAACGTTCTATGATAGTTAAAGAAGCACACTACATACACATCTCAATATTTTATTTTTTGTGAGT